>CM023609.1:5099901-5132401 GCA_013358685.1 Antennarius maculatus | reverse complement strand
TCAAATACAACATTAACAGCTCAACATTGTTTACAGTGGAAGCTGAATATTTGAGACTGTTGACATGTAAACCCGAATATTTGGACCTTTAATTTTAACTTTTATACAACTTAAAACATAGAAGAACGTATCAAAATGTTAGAATATTTCATATTGATGACGTGTAAGTAGCTTGGCTCTCAGTCAGTGTCAGGACACGTCACCACTCTGGTGTTCACAGCGTGCGTTAGAGAACATCGGTGGACGTATGTGTGGTTGGACGAGGGGTAGAGCCACAGGGACGACCACATCCTGCTGGAAATCAGCAGGAAGCTGGTGGAGTTTCACGTGGAGTTTCACCCAGAACCGGCAGAACAGTGTCCAGGAAACAGGCTTCAGGTGGGTCCTGAGTCCTCTGTTCCCACGGAAACCAGGGTCCAGGAGTCTGAGTCAGAGCGGAGAGGCCAGTCGGTGGGGATCAGGTTGCCATGTCGGCTGCTGTCGGTCCTCGTCGTCGCCTCATGAAGCAGTTGATTCAGGCCCCAGTCTGCAGCAGCACCTGGATCAGAACCAAACTCCTGGAAACTGGTTTTGCTGACTGGAGCATTTCAGTGCTGGACTGGCCGGCGATCCAGTCACCTCACCTGAACCCTCTGGAGAGTCTCAGGGCTGTTGTCCAGAGGAAAGTCCAGAGGCCCCGCTTCCATAAATTAGGGCTTAAATTAGCATATTCAGACCTTTGATTTGTAATATTAATCTTTTTTTATTTATGACATATTCCATAATTTTGAGGTAAAACATTTTCAGGAGCTGTAAGTCAAATTGATCAAAATTTAAATATTAAGGGCTTGAAATACTTTTAAATTGTGTTATAAATGTTACCTATATCTCCTTTTCGCATTATTTTCATTATGTAACAGTTGATAGTTCAATGATATGTTCAATGACAATGTGATTGGAAATATATAAACTAATTCTGAAAAGGACAACACTCTATAATTTTCTGCCTGCGATTATCAGACAGTATAATGTTATCTAGGACGTGGCAAAATGAGAGACGATGGGGTGTGAATCCAGGATTTAGTCATGACCCCTCCTGCTCAGTGGCTTCTGGGAACATTCTTCTGGCGGGGCTGCGTGACAAACATCATCATTCTGAGCCAATTGGGAGTCGTGGTATTACCATAGTAGGATTACTACATGTACTTGGTAGAGGTGTTAACTCTCTTAGGGCCCTTTTGTTGCTCCGTAGAACACGTGAGCAGATGTTTCCCGTTCTCCCTTGCAGTGGACTTTATCTCTGCAGGTCCCTCAAATCCAACTTCAGCCTGACTTTAAACAGACTTCCTGTTATTGTGTCAAACAGAGTTTTGTGTTTCAGGTTTTTTCCCCGTCTTTTTTTCTTTATTTTCAGATCATTTCCCACAGTTCGTTGTCTTTATCAGTTGGTTATTGCTCAACATCTGAATTTATTTGGACAGCAGTGCTGCCTAACCTGTTAACAGCAGTTTTGTAGCAGCTGTAGTTTTGGAACTTTAATAAATGTTGTCGCTTGGTTCTGATCTCTAACGTGACACACAGACGAGGTTCTTGTCTTGTGAGGCCCTATAATTAGACCCGTCATAGCTGGGTGTGGATGTGTTTGCTAGTCATTGTTGCCTGAGTCAATGTAGAAATCAGGACAGCCATGTGTTTCTATGTTCTTCTACTACCTCGGACACGGAGGAGCCAGAGTCCAGGATTATTTCATGTTGCTCTCCTCAGAAGATGAATCAGTCAGTTGAGAAGTGACCCAATGGTGAAATTTAAAATGACACCGTTCATAAATGTTGACTTTTTACCAACCACATGATGGGGAACATATATTGAAGGCAACAACCCCAATCGTCTAACTACTGTATAACCATAAAGACACTGACTCCATCTGGTCTATCTGACACTCTCTCTCTGTCTCTCTTTCTCTTACCCTGTTCTTATCTCCCTTTTATTTCTTTTCCACCCAATCAGTGAAGGCGGATGGCCGCCCAAAAGAGTCTGGGTCCTGTCCGGAGTTTCTTCCTGAATGAGGGAGTTTCTCCCCGCCACTGTCGCTTATGCTCTGGAGGGTTCCGTTGGGTTTTTCTGTCTGTTAAAACGCTTCGAAATGTCTCTTACCATGATTAAGTGCTACATAAATAAAACATGATTAATTGATTGATTTTTCTTTGGAAAACCCAAGAGCCTCACAACAGGAACTTAGTTTTTATTATTCCCTGGCCATGTGTGTAAGGACAGAATCGATCACGAGGCTTTAAAAGACCAACCAGTCGTCTCCAGGTTTGATCGGTGTGAACAGACGAAGTGAAACCAGTTCTCTCCTTCGTCACTGAGACATTCCTCCCCTCTGTGGTGGCCTCAGTTTCCAGCAGAGCAGCTGGTTTCCATTCTGGTGTCAAGACAGAGGTCATAGGTCACAGAGACGGGAAGAAGTCACATGGTCTTCTTCGAACAGGAAACCATGTAACATTTGACCCCTCCCATCGTCCCCCACCCAAAGCCAGAACTAATATACAGAAAGAGTGACTCAGTTCGGTCACTTTCTGCTCTTCACACAATTTTGTTCACAAACTTTGTTTCAACATTTTAGCGTTGCAATGGAGAAGAAGGAAGTCAGTGATGTAACTCAGCCGTACCGCTTTCAGAATGTTTACATCTGTGGCAATAATTGGATCCCAGCAAAAAATCAATCAATCAGTCAACCTTTATTTGTATGGCACTTAATCACATCATCATCTGCAAAATGTTCAAAGAATGGCTGATGAATTTACTATAGTGACCGTAGTGTGTGTGTGTGTGTGTGTGTGTGTGTGTGTGTGTGTGTGTGTTTATGTGTGTGTCTGTGGTTGTCTGTGTCTCTGTGTGGCTCTACGGTGACTGGCATCGCACCCGGAGTGTCCCCCGCCTCACACCCCCAGACAACTGGGATAGGCTTCAGCTCCCCACGACCCGGATAAAGCAGTGACAGAAAACAGATGGATGGATTTGTCATTACACTTTATAGTCCTTCCTGTTTAAATATTTTCAGTTTTCTGTTGCTTGGCAACAGGGATGTCGGTGTCTCTCATTGGCTTAGTGTGAGCTCACTCCCCAAGTACTGACATAGTTGTTCAGACATCGATCTCCTGAAGACCCTCTAGAACTCTATTTGGCCTCTCCGTCTTCTACGGTGTGGTTTGTGGAGATGGGGGGGGGGGCAGCTGACAGGAAGAGGCGGGACAAACTCATCAGGAAGTCCAGCTCTGTCCTGGGATGCCCTCAGGAACTTGTGGAGGAGGTGGAGACTGCTTGGCTAACGACTCCCACCCCGTCCAACACACACTTCCTGTTCCATCAGCGACAGGACATCACACCCAAAGTGTGTGAAGGAGTGTTATCACAAGTTATTCCACCAGTTCATGTTTCTCAGCTTTATTGATCAACTGATCAAACACTGATCAGTTCGTCCTTCCCTGTGTTGCGCAGTCAAGCTGTCTGCTAGCATTAGCAATGCTATTTATCTCACTCAGACATCCTGACTGACTTTAAATCGGTCTTTTTGGCAGCTTGGACAGAAAGATAAAGCAGACATGTTTTTCTGACCTCTGCCTCGGGGGGTAAATGTTTGCCATTTGTCAACCGGAGGTCGACCTGAGCCCCGTCAGAGAGGTGGTTGGACTTTGGGACAAATCCATCAACAGAACAAGAACTGCTGACTCTGACCAGCTGTTCTCCCTTCACCCAAAGTTACCGATGAATCCCAGCCCGAGAGTTTACCCTTTTAATGAAAGGACTATCGATCCCATCTTCAGACCTGAGCTGAGAAATCGGCGTTTCTTTCATGGAACCAGGTCTAGAACGGAACAATCCTGCTGTTAGCGCTGCTCGTTCGAGCCGTTGGATGTTCTGCTCTGCCTTTTTAACCAGAGGGCAGGAGCTGAAACGGGAGAAGCTGAGCGGGATGGAGACCTGATTGGTATTCAGAGAGCGAGTCGTTCTGCCGGGAGACATTCCTGCTGCAAAAAGGGGAGGAGGGGAGGAAGAGGAAGGGGGGACTCCTTCATCAGCAAACACCAAAAGTTGGGTCTTCCTCCCTCCTCTGGTGTTTCTCAAGGTGCTGTGTTGTTGTTGTTGTTGTTGTTGTTGTTGTTGTTGTTGTTGCTGCACAAGAACTCTTCATTGTCAGACATCAGTGACGTTGTCAACCGGAACTTTCCTGGTCCTGACTCTGGCTTCTCTCTCTGGGGACTGAACCTGTATTAACTGTTGGGGACAGACGGGACTCTTCTAGCAGTAAAGAGACATTGGGATTATCTCATCTATGGGTGAACCATAGTTAGGAATTATTAGTTTATTACATCCCACAAAGCGGTGATGTGTTGTAATTGTCAGAGTTCGTCCATCCGTTAGTCCACCAAATATCTTCACAACCATTGCAGATAGAAAGATGAAACAAAAAACACATTTTTTTTTGCACATATCTCGGGAACTCAATTTTGGTAGGCAGTCACGTGATACCGTATTCTATTGACTGACGGCATCCAGAAGTGCGCTACGTTCCGTGAGTCTCGGAGCTCCATGAGACACAAAAGTGCTTTAAACAGTCTATCAGAGTGTGGGATAAGGTGATACAGATAGAAGGTGGTTTAATATCAGTATGGGGAGGGTTCATAAACTTATAAATTACAGTAAATAATAAGATAAATGGTTTGTTTCCTATATCACGGAATTTGTTAGTCGCGTGTGGTTCCTGGAACGCATTAACGGCCCATTGTATACCTTTATAGGTACACGTCTCTGAAACCTGATGAGATATAATCACAAAACAAAAAGCAACATTTTCAGGAAGCCAGGAAAAATGTGTAAATCAGGGTAAAATATTGAATTCAGGGGTGTCGCGGGATGTTACAGTTTCTGACTGTCTTGTTGGAATTGCAGTAATACTCAGGAACTTGTATTTGACAGTGTGGGTCTGCCTTTATTTCTAAGCTGGGGGGGGGGGGCGCAGCCTGCTGAAATTGACGGGCTGTGGTGGAGGTGGGTCACCAAACCAAACAGCTTTCAGGGGAGGGGCTCATCTTGCTAAGGTAACAGGCTGCCTCAACGACGGCCACCTTCGTCTCCATGGTGGGCCTGAACCAACACATGGAACGGCCAATCAGACGCCAGAGTGACGGTACATTAATATTCAACTGTGTGGAGTTAAAGTGAACAGCCAATCAGATGTCAGGGTGAATGGGCCCATTAATATTCAACTGTGTGGAGTTCATGTAGTTTGCAGTGTGATCATGTCCATTCATTGGATGTCTTTGTGTGTCTGACTCAGGTGTGACCACAGATCCTTCTCCACCAATCAGAGGAGGTCGCGCCCTGACTTGATGGACGTCCAGCTGAGAGGAGCTATGGCTGTGGTTGGGATCGTGAGCAGATGACAGCGTCCAGAGCGTTTGTGTAGCATGCTGACCGACGGCTCCACGCGTCGCTCCTGCTGCCCGCTCCTCATCTATCCCGCCATGTTGCTGAGGAGGAACATGTGCGTCGCCGTGGTGATCACTGCCATCCTCTTCCTCATGCTCGCTAGTCAGAGCATCCAGAGGAGGCATTTCCTGCCTCTGTCGCTAGCCCTGCCCATCAGCCGGGCCACACCCACCGACTTGCAGACAAGTAAGCAACTGAATCAGTGTAAGAATATTCACAAACGTGTGTCTCAGCTAGGAGACGAGGAGGAGGAGGAAGAGGGGCGATCAGAAGTTGATTAACTGCTCTGACCCACCCTGAAAATGATCGAATGGTTTCTGATACTGATTTTGATCAACAATCGGTTGAAGCAGTTAAAGTCATAATTGCTCCACATGGTCAGCACCTCACCAAACCTTTGTTTGCCCCATATGGTCCACCCTGAACATTTGAATTCTGCTAGGCCAGCTAGGCATTACAATTGTTTTCACAGGTTCTCGCAATTTTCATTACGTTACATGTATATTTCATTCAGTTAATAAAAGAACTCATTTACAGACAGACAGATACTTTATTAATCTCGAGGGAAATTCCGTTTATTATCTAGTGACAAAAATACATGAATACACACTCACATACATGTATGTATATATATATTTATAAATACATGCACATACACAAACGAAGGTCCTCACCTCGTTCGTTGACGACAGCATGATTTTTCATGCTACGAGCTAAGCTAATGACTGAGTAGGCATTAAAAGAAAGGAAACTGTGTTTAATGGGTCTGGTTTGTTTTACATGTTTATGCGTTTGCAATCTTGTCCTCGTAATACTGCTGCTCTAAATGCCTTCAAATTACCCCTTGTGGACAAATAAAGTATTTGTAATTGAATTGAATGGTAGGATTGATCTCTCTGACCAATCACGGTCCCCCCAAGGTCACATTTGGTATGGCCTTGGATTGCTTGGTACCTTGGCAGAACCAGGTACCAGGTTTGCCAAAGTGAGAGCAAACAGAGCCACTGGAGTAGTGGGAAGGCGAACTGGTACCACTGGTGTAAACGAGACATTACATGTAGTAGTACTAGTACTAGTAGTAGTAGTACTAATACTGATAGTGTTGGCTTCTACTATGAATCGTGCTGGTTTTGTTTGCAGTGGCTGAACCCACGGTGCCTCCTGCCAATCTGACCCCTGACCCACCCAGGACCCCCCCCCCCTCCCAACATCCTCCCATCTGAAGTGGAGGAGGAGCCGATTGAGCTCTCCCGGTCTGGTATCAGGTAACACAGTCGATGGCAGGAAATGTGTGTGACGAGTGTGTTGTTCTGTCCCCGTCTGATTCCCCGTCGGTGTCCTCCTTCAGGTCATGTGGTTGTACCGAGTCCTGTGTTTCAGACACGGGGGGGTCCGACTGGTTCAGCCAACATTACGACCCCAAACAACAGCCGGTCCTCCGGCAAACCAACAACAATTTGGACCCAGATGCACTCAGATGGTGGCTGGTGAGAACGGAACACTGTCGCTGATACAGTATCGTGACCTGATTTATTAGTATGATGTTTGAAACCGTGTTAAAAGGTTGGTTTTGTTCAAAGATATTCAGTTGAGTTAAGTAAATAATTTCTATTTGTAGATTAGTTACACTTTTTTTGAAAGTATTGATTATGAATCAATCAGTTATTCAGAGTTTGAGATTTAATTTGAACAAAAACCCCTTCATTCACTGCTGGATTAAAAGATCATTTGCGTAAATCTTATGATTTAATTTATTAATGTTTTATTTCACAGTGAACGATTAAACTGCTCCCATAATCTCACTCTTGATAATTTGCATTAGCATTTAAGTAAGTTGCCAATAAAATTCCAGCAAAGCTTTTCTGTATTTCAAAGCTAATGATCCTTTGGACACCACACGGTGACAAAGTGGCAACACTCAGTTGGTGTGTCAGTAATGACAATCAATAAATCAGCTGCAGTTTATAGCATGATGACCAAATGATGTGTTCCAGTAAATAGTCAGAGCTGTTTTTCTGAAAATCTGGGAATTTAATATCTGAAAGTAGCTCCCCCCCCAAAACTGTCAGCAGTCTGGCTGGGCCGTCAAACACCTCAGTGTGTTTTACTGCATTTATAGATTCAGTCCTGCTGCAGAAACCATTAGTGGATGAAACAGGGAGGTGGGGGAGTGGGGGCCAACATCTGAGCCGCGGTATGCTCTGGATCCTGTGTGAGTTTTAAACCAACAAGCAGAGCTACGCCGCACCTAGAACAACAACGAAAGAGAAGGAACTAGTACCAGAGTCCGTAGAGTCTCTTCTCTCAATCACCCAAGACAGAGACGACACGCTGCAGCTTCCTCCGCCTCTCCACAGGGTCTTCAGAGATCCAGCAAGGACCAGACGCTAGAAGGAGTCATGTCAGAACTGTTCCAGGTCATTCAATCCCCCACTGTGGACTTCAGACCCCTCCCCTCACATTGTCGTAGTTGTGCAGTAGTTGGCAACTCTGGCAAACTCCGACAGTCTGGGAATGGTAACCTGATCGACGCCCACGACTCTGTAATTCGGTATGAGTGACAAAGGTCACGTTTCTTGACTAACTGTCTGCGGTCTCCTCAACTGCCTCAACTTCTTCACCTTCCTCACCTTCTTCGTCCACAGGATGAACAAGGCAGTGACTCGAGGATTTGAGAAAGATGTTGGGAATAGGACGACGCATCACTTCATTTACCCGGAGAGCGCGGTGGACGTGGAGCACGGCGTCAGCCTCGTCCTCCTGCCGTTCAAACTGAGAGACCTGGAGTGGCTGACCAGCGCCCTGTCCACCGGCAGCGTCAAGATGTAGGCCATGTGACCCAACACGGGAAGACATTCACCTACTGGTTAATTAGGTTCAGTCACCAGTTCACCAGGTTCAGCTACCATTTAGTTAGGTTCAGTTACCGGTTACCTAGGTTCAGTTACCAGTTAACCAGGTTCAGCTAGTATTTAGTTAGGTTCAGTTACCAGTTACCTAGGTTAAGTTACCAGTTCGATAACTACTTTGCTAGGTTAAGTTCCCAATAATTAGTTACAGTTACCGTTAGTTAATTTACCAGTTAGTCAGGTTCAGCTGCTAAATCTCAAACTAATCCAGTCTAAACATCAACCCTCATAAATCCCACCTTTTTGAAGTGGATAATGCACTTGTAAATTTCATTGATTGGTTGGTTGGTTGGTAGGTTGACGGTTGGTTGGTCGGTTGATTGGTTGGTGGATGGTTGGTTGGTGGATTGATTGATTGACTGATTGATTGATTTTTTTCAAACAGGAGATAATTTCTTAAATGATTTTAAGGGACCTGTCTTATTTCATCATTTGTATTTGTATTTCATCTTTTGTCTTATTTCATCTTTTGTATTTTTTTGACTGGTGTTTGTTGCTGTGTGTGTTTTCAGGACCTACATGCGAGTTAAAGACCGGGTGGAGGCTGATAAAGACAAGGTTAGATCACGCCTTGTAAACACGCCTCATCCTAAAACAACACGCTCACACAGCTCTCAGCAGCTCATTCAGCCATTTTAACGTGATGTAGTTGTGTTTGGAACCTTCATGGGGAGGTTCTTACCAAATGCTGTGAAATGTGTTCACCGCCTGAGAGCCAGTGAGCGCCACCTACTGGCACCCTGAGGGATTTCAGCTGTCAGGCCTGCTTGTTCAGTTCATTTGAGTTCACTTCAAACCTTGGACAAAATCACAATTTTATTTCAGTTCCTCACCTGGTTCCTCACTCTCTCTCTTATGAGTTACAGAATGACTTTTAATTTGAAGACTAATTAAAGAACCACATATTTATGACGTAAAAGAACTAGGAAGGAGGTTGGTGAGAATTCTCATTTGATAGTAGTGTGGTACTTCTCTAATGTGGGCTGTGAAACCAGAATAATGTTGAACATAGGAAGAAAAAATTAGTCTATATTTGCTCATAACATTATTCTAACCCAATTTTGTTAGAATAAAGTTCTACTACTACTACTTCCACTACTACTACTACTACAAAGGAAGTCACTTCTTCATTGTCTCCATGTCAACAGTTGTGTGTTCTGTATGTAGGTTCTAGTTGTGAATCCCGTGTTCTTCAAGTACGTTAACGACCGCTGGACCGAACGTCATGGCCGCTACCCCTCCACTGGAATGCTAGCCATCATCTTTGCTCTGCACACCTGTGACCAGGTAGGGGGGGGTGTCTGTACCCCATATATCCATACATACAGTCAAACCTAGAGATAGGAGTTTAATCTGTGTCTGAACTCGTAAGTCAAACAACATTTCCCCATTTAAAATGCTTGGACAAAAGCCCCAAACCCCCCGAATTATGGAAGAAAAAAACATGTTTTCATCAACCAACAGAAATGCAGACTTTACCTTTTTATAATTAATTGTATATATGTTGGATAAAGAATGAAAAGAAACATAAAAGTCACGAGAACACACAAGCTACGCCTTTACTCCACCAACGAGAATGAGATCCGGTCTCACTGATGTTGAATCCATACGCCAACACGTGGTAAAGAACGAGATCCGGTCTCAGATGTTGTATCCATCCACCAACACGTGGTAAAGAACGAGATCCGGTCTCAGATGTTGTATCCATCCGCCAACACGTGGTAAAGAACGAGATCCGGTCTCACTGATGTCGTATCCATCCACCAACACGTGGTGGTGTCCTAAATCACAGCTCGTATCTCAAATAATGTGTTCCATTCCCATCTTGTGTCCAGGTGTCGGTGTTCGGTTACGGCGCTGACCAGCAGGGGAACTGGCATCACTACTGGGAAGAGAATCGTTATGCTGGAGCTTTCAGGAAGACGGGGGTCCACAGTGCTGAGTTTGAAACCCAGATCATCCACAGGCTGGCCAAGGAGGGCAAAATCAGCCTCCATCTCTGACATAACCACTATCAGACTGGAATGACCTGCAGAGAGCGCACCACTAACGAGGGACCAGAACCCAACACACCTCCCAGAACCCAGCGGGGTCTGGTCCAGATACCGGGCAACTCCGTCCTCTGGCACCAGACTCACACATTCCCTCCACGTTTGTCTTATTACGGTAGATTGAGACAAAATGGAGAGAACCCAGACTTGTGTACCTCCTGACGTCCAATCCTAACATCTGAGGTCAGGTAGGAGGAGCTTCTGACGCCGTCCCCTGCCCTCAGATGAACTCCTGTGTGTGAACACCGTGGTTGGAGGGAGTTCCCTTCATTGTGAGAAGAGACCAAAGTACCTGCCGTCCGGAATCAGCCAGAGAAGAGACACTGTGAGGAGGGGAAAAATACATGAGAGACAATCTAAGGGGGGGGACAGCCACACAAGAGACGCTCTGAGGGGGGGACAACCACACAAGAGACGCTCTTAAGGGGGGACAAATACACGAGAGACAATCTAAGGGGGGAACAACTACAGAAGAGACACTTTTAGGGGCGGACAACCACACAAGAGACACTTTTAGGGGCGGACAACCACACAAGAGACGCTTTTAGGGGGGGACAACCACACAAGAGATGCTCTTAGGGGGGGACAACCACACTTTTTATATTCTTATATTGGGTTTTATGAAGAATCTCTTTTTTGTCGATGGAAGCACTTTGTCCTGATGAGCGTCTCTCTGTCTCTACACCTCTTAAGGCCTTTTTTTGTTTTTTTATATCCTTTGTAATCCGTCCATTTATTCTGACTGAATCTGAAGTGTCTCTTGTCTCTCTTGCACTTCCTGTGTCAACGTTGGGTTCATGTTATCAAGTCAACAGTCGGCCATCCTCTGTCCAAAACATGAATGTAATTTTAGTGTCAATGTTTTCCAGCAACAGAAGTTGCTTAAGTACCCCTCCTCCATCCTAACCCTCCCCCCCAGGTGAAATGTAATTGTCCTCTAACATTGCCGGGGGCAGCATTCTCTTAAGCAAATGAAGAAAATGTGGATCTGTTGACACGTCCTAGAAGACACTGAGACAGGCGGCTAATCGGCTAACATGAGCTACTTCATCTTCCTCAGTGAGGAAAACCCTACAGCGAGCATCAGCTTAAAAGAGTCCCACCCCTCCCCCACTCTTGGAAAAGCAGTAATGACATCACCTTCATTGATGGCGATGGATTGGGTATCTGTTATGGAGACTAACCTTCACATATATCTGAAATGTATGTCATCTAAATATTGAAGGCACAACCACTTGTCAAACTTCCTGTGTAAAGCTAGTAAAGGTAGAAGGTGTCGTTTATGAGATACAGCAAATAATAAATCATCTAACTTGTGGATGGATCCGTACAGACTGTATGGAGTCATGTCTTTGCTGTTTTTATGTCATAAAAACATCCCCATCCATCTTCTGGAGTTGTTTGAGTGAGTATCAAGCCAAATTGGACCCGGTCACATGGTCGGTGACATAACCAGTGTTGAAATGAAGATGGTGTACTGAAGTCAAACCAAAAACAACTCGGCAGAGTCCAGTCTGCCCAACACTAGCCAGGTCACGGAGTCAGGTGGAACATTTTACGTCTCCGTCCCATTGGTTGGGACGTTGTTGATGTGCAGAATGAATCCTGATCAAATCCAGTAAGGGTGGCGCTCTGATCTCACTGCTGTCCTTTAAGAGTTCTTTGTTGTAGGTTTAGTTTCAGTTTGTTTATGCTCATAACTAGAACAGGGGTGGGCAATTCATTTTAACAAGGGGCCACATGAGAAATGTGAATTGTGTCAGAAGGCCACAACAACGATAACTTCAACTTAATTCTGCTTAACTTTCCTCTACTGTAAGATGGAAATGCATTGAATTAAATGTTATGAGTAGCTGAACTGATAACTGAAAGAATAAAACAGCTCAAACATGCATGTATGTTCATACGGAAGTAATGGAAGCAACAAGATCAAATTTCAAAGGAAGACTGCAACATCCCTCGACACCCCTGAATTCAACATTTTACCCCAACCTACACATTTTTGTGCCTCTGACTTCCTGAAAATGTTGCTTTTTGTTTTGTGATCATATCTCATCAGGTGTCAGATGTGTACCTAAAAAGGTATAAAAGTGAAAATTTGACCTTGACCTAGTTTTTCAAGGTCAAGGTTGTGATCTAATTTTCATCCCCTTGCCTCCCTGAATATAACACATTTTCTTTCATCTTTCTATCTTATCCGGTTCCTGAGATATGTACAAAAAAATTTACAAAAGTTGAAATTTGACCTAGACCTAGTTTTATCAAGGTCAAGGTCATTATCTCATTTTCATCCCCTTTGCTGCCCAAGTAATGTGCTTTTTGTTTCATTTTTCTAGCATGTAGCATGAATGCTACAGGATCACAGTGTCAGAGTCACACCACTCATCAGTAAAGAGCAGAGTCAGCTCTCTCAAGTCAATCTGAGGTCTGCTCCAAAGTGGAGTGAAAATCAATCAACATTTATTTATAGAGCGCTTAATCACATCAGCAGACATTTTAAAGGGCTCTGACAGAGAAACCCAACAGAACCCTCCAGAGTATAGGAGACGGCGTTGTCAGGCCTTCAGATTTCTTATCTTCAATTCTTGTTCCCCACCTGTCAAGTGAGAGGCATCAATGTATTATTGATCAAGAAAAGCAAAAGAAAAGAGTTAACAGAAGCTCCTAAAGTAAGTAGTGTAACTCCCTTTAACGGGAGAGACAGAAAATACCCTCAGCAGTCTCGGCCTTTGGCAGTTTATCTAGTGGAATCTGTGTCGTTTCTGATGGTAGGTTCTATCAAGGAGGAGGGTTTTGAGTCTACTCTTAAATAAGTTAAGGGTGTCTGATCATGACGACCTTGAATTTTATTCTAGATTTAATCGGTAGCCAATGTAAGGATGACAGGACAGGAGAGATGCTCTCTCCTCCCAGTTTGAGTCAGTATAAAGGATCTTGACAAGCATAATAGTCAGGAATTACAGTAATCTAATCTAGAAATAACAAAGAAATTTCTCATTTCAGCATTATTTCATCAATGAAAGAAAACTGTCTGAGACACAGACTTAGTACAAGAGTTAAAAGACCGCAACCCCAACCCTCCTGTAGCCCTAGAGCTCTAATGGGCGGTGTGTTCAACCTGAAGCGACACCACCCAGCTGTCGTAATAGTTTCAGACGCTGGCGACAGTCCTCTAGCACCCAAAACCGACTGAGGGATCCAGAAATAATCTTGTGCTGAATCATTATCTGTAATTTGTTGTGGAGTTTCAACCAGAGGCAGCGCTCCTAGAGTCTCTGTTGTCTAACCTGGAGGATGGTGATCGAGGCAGACCTCCATCCTACAGGTGTCAGGGTCTGCTCAAGGTTTCCTCCTGTTAAAGGAAGTTTATCCTTACCGCTTTTTGCTCCTGGAGAATTCTGTTGGGTTTCTGTAAACAGGCTTGAGAGACTAGTTCAGACCAGCTCTACATGTAAAGACCCATGACAGATGATTTCTGTCATGATTTGGTGCTACAATAATCCCTCGTTCCTCACAGTTAATGTGTTCTAGGAACCACACGCGAATAACAAATTCCGTGATAGAGCAACAAACCATTTATCTTATTACTTACGGTAATTTAAACGTTTCTGAACCCTCCCCATACTGATATTAAACCACCTTCAATCTGTATTACCTTTAAAACACTCTGACAGACTGTTTAAAGCACTTTTGTGTCTCACAGAAGTCCGAGACTCATGGAAGTTAGCACACTTCTGGATGCTGTCAGCCAATAGAATGCGCGTATGGTATCACATGACTCCCTACCAAAAATTCACGATGAGGTGAAGTTGCAAGTGTTGATGAGCAAATAGAAGCTTTAAAGAAATTGATCTTATTTTAACAGCCTATCGACCATTAGTTCATTCAGTTCTGGATATCAAGCAGCTCTTCAGAATTCAGAGTCGTGACGTCGTCAATGTCAATAAAATAAACAAGAAGGTGCCCGACTAGAAGTTAGGGTTGTACATGACTTCTGCTCGGGCCGTTACCACAACGAAGGGACATTCACTCCGTTTCCACAAGACACGTTTGACTTTTATTATTTTATTGTGTGCATTCAGTCATTGGGTTATTTTACGAAGCGCTTTTCTGCTTTCGTGGGCCACGGAGGTTGCTGAAGTGCTGTATATCCCAGCAGACTTATGGATTTATTGTGTGCATGTTTCCTGCAATCTGAGGTAACAATAAAATTTCCTAGATATGAGATAAAACTAAGATACAGGAAAGATGATGGAAAGAGAGACAAGAGGAAAAGAGGATGAAAAATAGTCATTTGTAAATAAGAAAAAGACAAGCAGTGGTGTGTTTGTGCTACAGTTCTCTAATGGACTCATGGTGTTGCTCTGATCTGGATCTACTGCCCACATTCACATCGTGACTGGTGTCACATCGGTTCACAGCAGACAGCATTTATCCTTTGGTCTTCAGTTTCCCACAGTCTTTTGTGCTCTGATAACACAGTGACATCTCCATAGATAAATAAATACATACGTCCTACAAAAATACAAGAAACAAAATAGTTGTTCAAATAAACTTCCAGAGAAAAGTTCAGGGTCTGGTTTTAGTTTCGACAATCCAGACTCCGTGTGCTGAATCAGCTTTAATCCTGAATAAATAAATCAAAGTATCGTCGACATAAACTGACGGGTCTGTATAAGGCCGTCTCCATGGCAACATCACATAACCCAGGCCTCATGACAGACCGGTCTCCTCTGTGATGTTTCTGTCACAATAAAATCATCACAACATGCAAAGCTGCTGAATCCGGATCAGTCCAGACCAGAACCTGAATACCCACCCAGGTCCACCTCACCAGGTCCACCACAGATCTGAGGTCCACACAGTTCCACTGCCATCTGCTTTGAGGGGTGTAGTTCTCCTGAGTTTCTGGTTCTCCAGGTTGACTGATGAGGTCTGGATCTGGACTGACCCAGGTCTACAACGGTCCTGGTCCTGGTTGGGTCAGGCTCATGTCAGTCTAGGAGCAGCTGGACAAAGGAGGACGGGAACAAACCTCTCTGGTCTGGTTTGTCCTCTATGTAACCATGCTACACACACACACACACACACACACACACACACACGCACACACATTGATTTCTTGTCTAAAGTCCATGAATATCTGATATTTTGGTGAATTATCGGTTAATCGTTAAGTCTACAGGAAGTGGCAGAGAGTTTCCCTTCACCTCCACTGGGAGCACCAATCAGATCTGATAATGATACTTACCCACCAATCACTGTCTTCCTGCCCCAGGACCACCAGCACCTGTCCCTCAGAGAAGCTCAGCTCGTCGTGGTGGTCGGCTTGGCAGTCATACAGCGCCTCAACCCGCCGGGCCGTCGCTCCCCGAGGCTGATGGGTATACTAGTGTCACACCCTGAGGTGGTTGTGGATGTTTGGGGTGTGATCGGGGGTTAAAGGTTATAGAGTGTCTCACCAGGGATCGACGAGGAAGAGGCTGGGGCGTGGGGCCTCTTCTGTGACTCTCGAAGCTCTGAGAGCGCTGGCTGTTGGGAGGGGCTTTACTGGTAGGGTACACAAAGTGGGAGGCACTCCCGTCGCTGTCCGCCCTCCGAAAGCCTCCACCAGAGGTGAAAGTCAATACTTTATCTGTGTTTTCTATACATTACACATATACATTAAATATACATAACAAATAGAAAGCATAGAAGTACCTCTTTCAGGTCTTTGAGTCCGAGAACCAGCTGGCCTGGAGACACAGAAGATCGGTTAGTTTCAAGTTGTAATTCAGCTTCAGTCCATCAGAGGGCAGCACCATCCAGCTCAGTTAAAGAAGAGTCCGTTTCTTCAAGATGCTCTGCTTCAAACCTAAGCTGCGGTGTGTTTCTACTCTCATATAATTTAAGTTCCACTCTTTCTTTCAGGTTAATATAAAATCTGAACACTGATAGATATTTATATCAATTTACCTGTAGAAGAGATGATTGCGATCTCTTGTCCGTAGCAGAGCAGACCTGATCAGAACTAAACTGTAGATAACTATTCCCAGTTCTGTTCTGAACTTTATTAATGAATGCATTTTAATCATATTTGGTTAATATGAATCTATTTTAAGCTGACAAACAATTAAATGTTTTTTTTTTAATAAAGAAAAGAAAAAAGTCTATCTTGTCTTCAGGTGATTCTTCCTCATTGTGGGTCACGGGGGTTGCTACGGGCTAATAATATACTATATGTTTTATCCCTATTTATTGTACAGTATCAGGATATTATGTGCTTTTAATGGTTTACTATTGATTTTATTATTCCACTGTTTGCGGCAGACAGTAGTAAAGTGGAGTAAAATGACGAAAAGTTGATTTTTATTTTTATGTGTATTTTTTGGGGGGAAAATCGATGTATAATCAAGAACAAAATAACTCCAAACAACATAAACAAAGGACCGACCTTGGGGGGTGTGATGTCATATCACGACACCCACCTGAATGTCTTTCCTTTAATATGATGTGACATCATGTCTCTGATGTGTCTCAGGTACTCACTTCTTAAACGACGAGTCTGGACTGCTGTAGATCCAGGGACTGTCTGGCACCCCATAATCTACACACACACACAACCACACACACACACACACACACACACACACACACACACACACACACACACACACACACACACATACACACACAGAGTTATTAACAGTCCCTGGCAGTGTAATGGCAGCATGACTTCAGATCCTACCATGGGTGCTGGACTCGGAACAGCTCCTCTTCCGCTGAATGCCAATTGGAGGGGGAGGGGTCAACTTCCTGTTTCCTGTCAAGGAGAAGAAGAGCTCCCCGCCTTCCTCGTCTTCCTCCCTAACTCCTTCTCCCCCAGCAGGTGGTGGAGGAGGAGGCACGTTAGGAGCTGGTAGATGAAAAGACGTAGAGATTGTTTCAATATATTTGACTATCCATCAGCCGCCGCCTTGTTTTCTCCTCTTTTATTCTGTAGTTAATGGAGACTCATGGAAGCACCACGGCTTCACTATTTCATCTGTTTCACTGAAGGTCAACAATGTAGAAGCTTCACAGGGGCCGTTTACACAAAACCATTTCCACCTAGAACAGTTGGCTTGTTTAGACAAATAAGTATAATCTAAATGATGTAGGAACCAATGTTGTCCTCCTGTAGGAACTAAATGATGTAGGAACCAATGTTGTCCTCCTGTAGGAACTAAATGATGTAGGAACCAATGTTGTCCTCCTGTAGGAACTAAATGATGTAGGAACCAATGTTGTCCTCCTGTAGGAACTAAATGATGTAGGACCCAATGTTTTCGGGTCAGGTTTCCGTCTGGAAGCATTAACTGACGCTAAAGCTGAACTCTGATTGTTTTGCTAGTTGATGTTCACTATTGGTGGATTAATTGAGAAACGATGACGGAACTTTGTGAAAACGCAACTTTTTTGTTGCGTTTACGCCTTCCGTCCACACGACAACGCAGATATCCGGAACGAAAACGCAACTTTTTGAAAACGCTGGCCAAGGTTGATTTTTTTGAAAACGCTGGGTCTGCGTTGTCGTGTGGACGGTGTATCCGCCCAGATGAACTTTTTTCATCTGGGGGGCGTGTCCCTGGGACCAAAACCGCTGTGACGTCATGCATGTGACCCGAATCTACATGTACAAATGGAGCTAAAATTGGCTATTTTCTGACATATGACAACTCCACGTCGAAGACCCATTGATAAACATGCTTTGCACTTGAATATTTGTTCGTCTGTTTCTTTATCTATGTGTCATAAAGTTTATATATGTATTTATTTATTCATTCATTCATTCATTCACATTCCTGGCAAAAGACGCTGAGGCCAGTTCAGGGTCAGACCGGGACGCACTGTCTGCTTGTGGAAAACTCTGTGATGGAGGTTCTCCTCCAGGAGGAACACCGTGAATTTCTGCAAGTCCCGGTCCTCTTTCCTGTCGTTCTCAGAGTTGTTCTGCTTATACACGTGTTGATAAACGCACTGATGCAGATATGTGTGGAAGGAGATTTTTTTGAAAACACTGTCGTGTGGACGCAAATCGTTTTCGATGCGTTTTCAAAAAGTTGCGTTTTCAAAAAATTCCGGCATCGTGTGGACGGGGCCTTAATGAAATCAAACAGTCATCAAACATAAAGGGGTGTGTCTGACTTTTGATGAGCAGGAAGTGACATCAGCACCTCATTCACATCAGTGTAGTGGAACACCTCAGTGGATTAAAGCTGGGCTTAGTCTCTACACCCCCCAGGAGAAAATTCATTCAGCAGAGGTAGAGATGTTAAAGGTACATTACGGTACTACAGGATTTATTATTATGGGATGTTTCAATGTCCTGTTAGTGTTTCCGGTCAGTCTGAGGGAATAGAACTTTAGTATTTAGAGTAGTAATGACATTACTTTAGTATTTAGAGTAGTTATGACATTACTTTAGTATTTAGAGTTACGACATGTAAATGACTTCAAATGGTGATTACAGACTGAAATTTAATACATAACAGCTTATGAACAATTCATCTTACAAACAACCTTTCAGAACCAGTTGTGTTTGTATGTTGAGGACTACCTGTACTACATAATCAATACTGCCCTCAGAACTTTTATTTTATCAAACATTTTGTGTTTTCAGGAGAAAAAGCTTTCAGGCCCATTTCTGCTGGTCGTTTGAACACTATTGAACACTATTAACATAAATGTAATGAGGAGTCTCACCTTTGACCCTCGGGGGCAGTGGAGGTGCAGGGGAGGACGGGGGGGGAGGAGGGGGGCTGGACACAGAGCCAGATGGACGGCTGTGGAGCTCCATCGCCATGGCGAGCCTCCTCCCCACACTGAGGAGCCCCCCTCCAACCGCTCCTGAGGAGGAAGGGATGGTGGAGGAGGAGACGGAGTGGCTGAAGCTGAACGGACGGGAGGTGAAGGAGAACGAGGAGGTGAAAGAGGAGGAGGAGGAGGAGGAAAAACGCTCCTTCTTTGCTGGAACGTTCTGGGAAGGAAGAGGAGGTGAAAGTTTAGTTTAGTGACTCCACTAAACTAAAACCCTTATTAAAACTGGACTAGCACTCCACCAACACGTGGTAAAGAACGAGATCCGGTCTCACTGATGTTGTATCCATCCACCAACACGTGGTAAGCTTTTCCCTTTCGTTTCAGATCATGACTTCCTCTCTCTGTGATCACCTTGTCATCCGTGTCGTCGTCACTGTCGTAGAAGTCGTCACGGCGAAGTCTCCACTCGTACTCCACGTGGATGTGATGGTCCAACTGGTCACACTGGGCCTGCTGCAGCTGTGCAGACAGACAGTCAGTTAGCTAGAGGTCGACATCAGCTCTCAGTTGTAGAGACGTGACCTCATGACCTCACCAGCGCCTCACAGTCACTGTGCTTCAGCTTTCGACTCACATCCAGAGCGGTCTCTCCTAATTCGTTCTCTGTTAAGGACAAAAAAAGTTTGATTTCAACAGGGAAAGTTGATGTTCCTCTACATTTGTCAAAACTTCTGATTTGCAAAAAAAAAATTCTTGTAAGAAAGAAAATTATGATGTAAAAAATCACAACATGTGGGATTTAATAATTTCATTTCTGGCTCTGGTTTGGGAGGGACAACATCTCAAGATGACATTGCCACCAGCTTTATTTCCTGTCTGCTGGTGCAGCAGCATGGCTCTAGAACTGAACCATCTAGGGCGACTACTCAAAACTAACGGATGATTCCTGTGAAAATGTTGAATTTATTTTGAATCTTGAACTCTTGAATGCAGCACTATGATTGGTAGAATTCTTCTTTTTTTTTTCATTCTTTTTTTGACAGGCGAAAAGCTGCTAGCATGGACAAGTCCTGGTGTCCCCAACAATGTCCTCAAAGTTAAAATAGGCCAAAAAGTTAAAAATAGTACTTGAAGAAACTAATTATTAGACACATAAATTGTGGGACATTTCAGTGAAATCTGTCCAGCAGTTTTTGAGGACACATGGATAGTATGTAATATACCTTCGTATGTATGTATCTATTTATGTAGGTATGTATGTATGTATGTATGTATGTATGTATATATACATACATACGTATGTAGTTATATATGGACAGACAAAGGTAAATCTACATTAAGTAAGCAAATTGAAGAAACCCATTACCGACCTCCGAGCCGTAGCTGCCGGTTGTTGCATTGACTATTAGATAGTGTAGCTAACCTGCTTTGAGGCAAGTGACGCTGATATCAGCAATACAACCATTGATCAGACTTCATTACAAAAATACTTAGTTTTCTACTTATTATTAACTCACTGGCTGCCAATGACATTTTTTCAACGGGGAGTGCTGGAGGAATGGAAAGGTAGGCAAGTTAACCAATGAGAGAGCTTCTACAACTTTTTACTTGCTGGTTTTAAACGATGTTGGAGAAGTTAATCATGGTAATAAAAAACTCAAGTACAGTGTGTGTGTGTGTGTGTGTGTGTATGTATTACTGATGTGTGTGTTGGCTCTGGCTCTCAGCAGAAGTCTCACACAGTCGCTCTTGTTATGCAGACAGCTGTAGTGTAGGGCTGTGTTTCCTGCTGATGTCTGTACGTCCACATTGGCGCTGGAGATGAACAAGAAACACACAGGTGAACACAGAGGTAAACAACAGGTACACAACAGGTAGACACACAAGTGAACAACAGGTAAACACACAGGTAAACAACAGGTAGACACACAGGTACACAACAGGTAGACACACAGGTGAACACACAGGTAGACACACAAGTAAACAACAGGTCGACACCCAGGTAAACACACAGATAGACACACAGGTAAACACACAGGTAAACAACAGGTAGACACACAGGTAAACACACGAGTAAACACACAGGTAAACATGCAGGTAAACACACAGGTAAACACACAGATAAACAACAGGTAGACACACAGGTAAACACACAGGTAAACACACAGGTAAACAACAGGTAGACACACAGGTAAACACACAGGTAAACAACAGGTAGACACACAGGTAAACACACAGGTAAACAACAGGTAGACACACAGGTAAACACGCAGGTAAACAACAGGTAGACACACAGGTAAACACACAGGTAAACACACAGGATACAGGTACATACAGACACACACAGTTATACACAGGTAAACACACAGGTAAACAACAAGTAGAAAAACAGGTAAACACATGAATTCCATTATTAAAATCATAGCAAACTGACCAGTTCTGAGCCAGAAAGTCCAGGATGTGAAGCGACGTCCTGTCAGCCAATAGGACAGCAAGATGGAGAGCAGTCTCCCCTTTGTCCTGTTGACATGGAAACCAGTGGGAGTATTTACGTGTGTGTGTGTGTGTGTGTGTGTGTGTGTGTGTGTGTGTGTGTGTGTGTGTGTGTGTGTGTGTGTGTGTGTGTGTGGGAGGGGGGGGGGGGGTCTACCTGTATGTGTGTGTGCAGCGGTTGGCTCAGCTCTGCCCTTTGAGCATACAGCTGGATGAGACCGTAGATGTCGCAGCTCTTGGTTGCCTCTTGCAGGCTGAATCTCAGAGCTGCTGTTGAGTTGTAGTTCTGCCTCACAAAATGAGCATCCTGATATTTAGAGAGGATGAAGTCTTTACGCTCCGTCCTGTAAAGGCGCCACAAACACACAGCATTAGATGTGTCACAACACACACACACACAGAATGCTCTGTGTGTGTGTGTGTGTGTGTGTGTGTGTGTGTGTGTGTGTGTGTGTCTTACATGTGGCTGTGCTGGGAGGGCTTCAGAGATGGACTCAGGAGGTTTGCCTCTAGTATTTCATTGAAACCAGCATTTCCAACATTTATAGCCAGCTATGAGGGAGAAAACAGAATTCACCCGAGTGCATACAGCTCAGAAAATCTAATCAGAGAACAGAAGAAGTTACGTCTGTAGAACAACATGTATGCAAGGTAAAAGACATGAAACTGAAAGGAAATGTACCGACATGTACAAGGTGAATCAATAAGAGAGGAGTGGTCCCAGACCTTTAACATCTGACAACCGTTTGTAGAAACAATTTTAATATTAGAATACATTAAAAAAAAACCTAAAAAACAATGAATCTGATAACTGGATGAATCAACTATTCAGCAGATTAGATCTACCAGCAGGTCTGAGGTCCCCAGACTATCAAGGCTCAGTGACTGGATCCTGGAGACATGGACCCCCATCTCCCTGTGGATCCCTGAACACTCAATACAGGTCAGGATGCCCAGGTTTGTGGAGAGCCAACCAGGATCTACAAAGAGAGAGCGAGAAGGGGGTTAGGTCTCTACTGAAACCAGCGAAAGCTGATGGTGCCTCCAACCCCCTTTACTAATGAAGTGGTGCATAGTGAGGCAGCAAAGGGGGTCACAGACATGTGGTCTTTGTGTTTTGGTGGACCCTCCCAGTCCTCACTAACATCTCAGTTCATCAGTGCAGCAGTTATTAGACGCTCACAGAAGATACAAGTGATGTTTTAGTCATGTTGTGTTAATGTTTGAAGTGTGCGACTGTCATTAGTCGTGTAATAAGATGTGCAGGAAAATACCACTAGTAAGCATCTGCATGGCTGATGCACGAGGCCCA
The DNA here is from genome assembly GCA_013358685.1 of Antennarius maculatus. Lineage (NCBI taxonomy): Eukaryota > Metazoa > Chordata > Actinopteri > Lophiiformes > Antennariidae > Antennarius > Antennarius maculatus. The sequence continues at coordinate 5,109,383 of CM023609.1, read as the reverse complement.
CCTGGTGCTCCACAGTCACAGCACTTGTTGTTTCCTGGCATCAGTCTGACGTCCTCAGTGATGGCCCGGGTCAGATCCTCCACGCTGCTCTCTGCCCCGCCCCCTCCGCCAAAGCCCCGCCTCCCCCCATCCAGAGCCACTGCCAGAGCGTCCTGCTTACTGTTACTGAGCACAGAGATCCACCTGAACACACACAACACACACGGGTACACACAGACAGACACAGGTACACACACAGGTACACACACAGGTGCACACACGTGTACACACAAGCACACACAGATAGGTACATACAGACACACACACACACAGGTATACACAGACACATACAGGTACACACACAGGTATACACAAGCACACACAAGTACACACAGTCACACACAGGTATACACAGATCACACAGGTACACACAGACACAGAGGTACACACACACAGGTACGCAGACACACAGGTACACACACAGGTACACACAGGCACACAGGTACACACACAGACACACACAGACACACACAACATACACAAACACACAGGTACACACAGGCACACACAACACACACACACACAGGAACACAAACACACACACAGGGATACACAAACACACATAGGAACACAAACACACACAGGTATACATTGACACACACAAACACACACACGGTACACACAGACACACACACATAAACACAAACACACACGGTACACACACATCCAAAGTGTTTACTCGGTGTCAGTTCCTCGTGTGATGGACGTGAACACGTGATAATTCCACTCACGCTACACATTCAGCTTCGTTCTCAGCCAGGAAGTGGTAGGTCCGATTATCTGAAGGACAAGGTCACATGACACAGGTTACACATAATTATCATGTGTGTATCAATAACATGGCTACTAGAAATTCTTGATTCTGATTGGCTGGGTGAGGCGGATTCACTTTAATTCATAACAGAATAATGTTTTTGTCCAGATGGATGACAGGAACAGTAAGAACACAGAAAAACTGTACAGAGATTTCTGATGAAATGCTGTTTTAATAAGTTTTACAGCTATAAAGAGTTCATTATTAACTCTGTCATTGTGGGAAATTCATTCCACTTGTTGCTGGTTCCCACTGTGGAAACCACACCACACTTCTTTAACATATATGAATGGATTTCTTTTGGTGTCCCTCTACTTTTTGGTTAATTTTAAATCTGCGTGACATTCCTGAGGGCCTTACGAGAGACGAGGTCAAAGCATTTCTTGTCCTCCACGCTGGGCTTCACCTGGCAGGTGAGCAGGTTCAGTCTGGTCGGGGGTTTGTTGGGCTGAAACATAGAACGGAGAAGGCTCATCATCATCATCATCATCATCATCATCGTCATCATCATCATCATCATCATCATCATCATCATCATCATCGTCATCATCATCATCATCATTATAAATAGATAGATATATACTTTATCAATCCCGAAGGAAATTCAATATATAATCTGCTCACAAAAAATACATAAATACACAAAACAGTAGCTGAAACAGACTAAAAGACGTTACATAATTACATAAATAAATATAACATAAAAAGAAGCATAAGAAAAAGCGTAACAATGAGCGGACGAACAGAACTATGGAACATGATAATGATGATGTTACTACTCGTTACTACTAGATTATTTTGGGGAGTAGAAATGTAGAAATGTGAATGTTTTAATGTGAACAAAATATTATGTATGAAAGGTGTTTATGTGTCATTTCATTCAGAACAAGACCCTAAACCAGGCCACAACTAGACCTCACCAAAGCAGGACCCTCACATATAACATACTACACATCTCATGAAGAGCAAGATTTTTGTCGTTTTTCATTTTACTTATACTAAAAGTAAACTAATGAAAATTGCTGCTGTAATTTGATTCTTTTACAATCTTTCTCGCTTACACACATTTTCTGAAAGCATGCTTCATACTCTCAGAACTCTACACACAAATCCAAAAACACACACGCAATGGTCAAAACCTCTCACTTCTCCTGCAAAATGCAGCTTTACTTTCAAAACAAAGTTATCTCTTCTCAAAATGGTGTTTTGTTGTCAAATGACAAACACAAACCATCACATGAGTAGCTGTCATAAGAAGCATTTGAAAACTGATGTGCTCAATCTAAAACACTGTGATGAATGGGAAACACCCGGACAGAACCCACGCAGACACGGGGAGAGCATGCAATCTCCACACAGAGCGAGACTCGAACCCGGACCCGCCGTGTTGTGAGGTGACAGCGCTACCCACTGCGCCACCGTGCCGCCCTATATTTTATTTTTCCCAACAAAAACAATGTACACAGTCTACATCCAAACCAACACAAAGTTGCAAATACAAAACAGAAAAATGCAGTTACAGTAAGAAAAAAAAGGAAAAAGAAACTATGCTGCATCCTGTCTTCTGTTTGGATTTGGCCACAACACCTCATCCACATCACAGGCAGTGTTTTCCCTGGCCAGGCAGCGGGGGGCATATCACCTGGCATGGCGAACCCAGCCATGAAAAGAATCGATTGTTGCATCTCCACATACATCTTCCATAGCTTGGATTCATCTTCCAAAGCTGTGATTGCTAATTGTAAAACTGTGTGACAAGTGTTTGCTGATGTGGCGAGTCAGTGCACATAGTAGGGCAATTAAGTTGAGAATTTTGAATGACAGTGCGTTCCTGTGAAAACAAGAGATATTCTTCATGAAAATTGTGGTCTAATGCAGATATTTGTGTGTAGTGTTTTGAAAAAAGTGTGTTTTACAATTGAAATTTGAGTGTAAAGCAGAAATGATGTTTGTAGTTTAGCAGAAATGGCTCAGGGGGCTGGTGCATGAGTTACATGTTGTGGTCATTGTGTCTCAAGTAACAGAAAATGTGTGAAAGCAATCGAGAAAAACTGTAATAAGCCATGTAACTTGCTATGATCCAAGGTTTTGAACAAGTGTGATACTGGTGTGTGGTCACAGCGTGCACATCTGATGTGGTCCTCAGGGTGCTCAGGAAGCTTGTGTGTTTGAACCAGACACATGAAACATTAGAGGGAACATTGCAATCAGCCAATCACTCCCATTGTTATGTCAGATGGGCACGGATCTGAAACGAATCGTTTTATGGAGTTTCTGGAGTTTCCAGACTGTAGGAGTTGGTAGGGTTAGTAGGACAACTATGTAATTTGTAGAGAGCTGAAAAAATGTGTTTTTCACAATAGGACCTCTTTAAAGGGGGTTTACACACACACACACACACACACACACACACACACACACACGTGAACTTACAGTAGCATGTGCGATGGTGAGGTAACAGTTATGAGCCGAACATTTTCTCTTCTGCCACATCTTCCTTAACCTGAAACAGACACACAGTTTAGAGAGAGAGAGAGAGAGTGTGTGTGTGTGTGTGTGTGTGTGTGTGTGTGTGTGTGTGTGTGTGTGTGTGTGTTTGTCTGTTTATTTTATTTACCCACCCATCACTTTTCTTGTAGAGGAATCCTGTTCTTTCTGTGCCGTACAGTCTGTCTCCAAGCAGCTGGTGCATAGTGTACACCTGTTTAGGTAAAGAGTCCTACACACACACACACACACACACAAAGCTCCTGTTGAACAGCATTGTGACACTAGCGTGTGTGTGTGTGTGTGTGTGTGTGTGTGTGTGTGTGTGTGTGTCTGACCTGCTCGGTGTGGACGACTGGTCTCAGCTGATCCCTGAGGGACACTAGTTGCCTCTTCTCGTCCTCCTGACGCTGCTTCACCTGCAGACACACACCTCACCCGTCACACACACACCTCACCCGTCACACACACACCTCACCCATCACACACACGACTCACCCGTCACACACACGACTCACCCATCACACACAATCTACACCATGAGGCTTTCTTGAAGAACAGCTGTTTCTCAGTTTAAAATGAAGGCAGTGTGAAAAATTTAAGCCATAATAGGAAAATATAATATATAACCATAATATGTAATCACAATATATAAATCATAATAACATATAATCATAACAGGAGATCTGATTGTGGGGTTCAAACTGTAGTTTTGGAACCAGTTGTAGTAGCACTATTATTTTAGTCAAGTTTTAATCAAGTCCTTTATGATTTGGAAAAAAAAATCTATTCCAGTAGTAAAAAGGACCAATTGTCATATTTCCTGATGGTATGGAAAAGATTACTGACTTCTACAGTTTTTCTCGATTGCTTACACACATTTTCTGAAAGCATGCTTCATACTCTCAGAACTCTACACACAAATCCAAAAACACACACACACACAATGGTCAAAACCTCTCACTTCTCCTGCAAAATGAAGTTTTACTTTCAAAACAATGTTATCTCTTCTCAAAATGGTGTTTTGTTGTCAAATGACAAACACAAACCATCACATGAGTAGACATTTATAAGAACCATTTGAACACTGATGTGCTCAATGTAAAACACTGTGATGAATGGGAAACACTTCTCCTTTCATCATAAGGCCTTTTTAGTTCAGTGTTACACTTACTACAGACAGTACAGAAAAAAGTGTTGTAAAATATTATAGAATATTTTTTTTATACTCAGAACAGACAAATACACTGTAACAAATATATTTTATTTTTCCCAACAAAACAATGTACACAGTTTACATCCAAACCAACACAAAGTTGCAAATACAAAATAGAAAAATGCAGTTACAGTAAGAAAAAAAAGAAAAAAAAACTATGCTGCATCCTGTATTTTTTTGGATTTGGCCACAACACCTCATCCACATCACAGGCAGTGTTTTCCTCGGCTCTGTTGGCATCCATTGTTCCAAAACAGACAAGCTCACCTGTTGCCCTTTTATGCTAAAGCTGTGATTGCTGATTGTAAAACTGTGTGGCAAGTGTTTGCTGATGTGGTGAGTCAGTGCACATGGTAGGGCAAGTAAGTTTAGACTTTTGAATGACAGTGTGTTCCTTGTGAAGAGATTTTCTTCATGAAAATGCAGAGAATTGTGTGTAGTGTTTTGAAAAAAGTGTGTTTTACAATTGAAATTTGAGTGTAAAGCAGAATTGATGAACTCTCAATACTATAAATACACAATACATATTTCAGTATTGTAATCATAATGATTGTGCTTCATAATACGTAGTGACCACTCCATGTCTAATTCTGATCTTGTCATGTGAGTTTCAGAGAGTCCTTGAGCTGGAGGTTGCTGCAGTGGAGCAACCTCCAGCTCATTTTCTCCGGCTCAACCTCCAGTTCATTTTCATTGATGAGGTTGGTTTCAACCTCACAAAAAGAAGAAGGAGGGAAAGGAATGTCATCGGCCAGCGTGCCATTGTAGAAGTCCCTGGCCAGCGCGGAGGGAACATCACAATGTGTGCAGCGATTTCGCACCACGGTGTCATCCATCACCATGCTACCTTTGGCCCCTACAACGCTGCTCATCTGATCACATTCCTGGACACCCTACACAACACACTCATTCCACCAGATCAAATAGATGGCCCAAAGCAGCTCAGGTACGTTGTCATTTGGGACAATGTAAGTTTCCACCGGGCTGCTCTGGTTCATAACTGGTTCACTGCCTGGAGATGGAAGGTGTATGAACGACAACCAGAAACACGTATACCCCTTCTCCAAGCTATGGAAGATGCAACAATCGATTCTTTTCATGGCTGGGTTCGCCATGCCAGGTGATATTTCCCCCGCTGCCTGGCCAGGGAAAACACTGCCTGTGATGTGGATGAGGTGTTGTGGCCAAATCCAAACAGAAGACAGGATGCAGCATAGTTTCTTTTTCTTTTTTTTCTTACTGTAACTGCATTTTTCTGTTTTGCATTTGCAACTTTGTGTTGGTTTGGATGTACACTGTGTACATTGTTTTTGTTGGGAAAAATAAAATATAGGGCGGCACGGTGGCGCAGTGGGTAGCACGGCGGGTACGGGTTTGAGTCCCGCTCTGTGCAGAGTTTGCATGCTCTCCCCGTATATGCATGGGTTCTGTCCAGGTTCTCCAGCTTCCTCCCACCTCCAAAAGCATGAGCTGCAGGTTAATTGGCCAGTCCAAAATTGCCCCCCGCCTCACGCCCTATGCCGGCTGGGATAGGCTCCAACTCCCTGTGACCCGCTACAGCGGATTCAGCGGCAGACATAAAGAATGAATGAATGAATGAAAATAAAATATATTTGTTACAGTGTATTTGTCTGTTCTGAGTATAAAAACAATATTCTAAAATATTTTACAACACTTTTTTCTGTACTGTCTGTAGTAAGTGTAACACTGAACAAAAAAGGCCTTTTTTGTTCAGTGTTACACTTCTGAGAGTATGAAGCATGCTTTCAGAAAATGTGTGTAAGCAATCGAGAAAAACTGTAACTTGTTCCTTCATCCTCAGGGTAAACACTAAACACAACGCCAGCAGGCAGCTAGTGCCCCCTAGAGGTTGTTACTGGTACCGTTGTCAGGACTCCATTCAGCTCCTCCATGTACTGCTTCAGCCTCTGGGTGGTGGACACACACTCCTGCAAGAAGCTATACACACACACACACACACACACACACAGTTCGTACTGCATACTGACGAATGTGTGTGTGCGTGTGTGTGTGTATGTGTGTGTGTGTGTGTGTGTGTGTGTGTGTGTGTGTGTGTGTGAACTTACTTGTTGTGGCTGTGGTAGTGTTTGATGAGGTTCTGCAGGAGGTCAACTCCTCTCTTTGTCTTTATCTCATTAACCTTGATCAGATACTGAGAGAGAGAGTGAAGAAAGTGTCGTCAGCCAATAGAATGAGAGTATGGTATCATGTGACTGCCTGCCAAAAATCCGCGATGAGGTGAAGTTGCACGTGTTAATGCGTAAATGCATGAGGGATTACTGTGTATGTGTATATAGGTAGATAGATAGAGATAGAGATATATAGATATATATATATAGATATATATATATATATATATATATATATATATATATATATATATATATATATATATATATATATATTCTGTACATATACTGTATATGTATATATATATATATATATATATATATATACACACACACACACACATACACACACACATATATACACTTCATATATATGTGTGTATACATATATACGTATATATAATTTTATTTCTTAAAATTTTTTCTTCCATTAAAAAGGTTAGGAGTACATTTTCAAAATGAGGCTCAAAAAAAGAAATACACCCAAAAACCACACCCAAGTAAGAACGTGATATGTTCTTATGGGTTGATGAAAACCGGTGGGGTATTTAATCTGTATGTGTGTGTGCGTGTGCGTGTGTGTGTGTGCGTGTGTGTGTGTGTGTATGTGTGTGTGAAGGAGTGTAAGGAGGAGGAGGAGCTGACCTCACACATGCTCAGCTGGAAGGAGCGTCTCTCCTTCTCCAGCTCCTCAGCGATCTCTCCTCCGCTCACCTCGTTCCTCACCATCCCATACTGTCGAGCTAACTCCCTCTTCTCCTTCTCCACCTGCTTACTGCACACACACACACACACACACACACACACACACACACACGCGCACGCACCCACGCACGCACGCACACACACACACAAAGAAGAAATATAAACTAAATAATAAACCTCTGATGTATGTCTGTCACAGAACTCCATCATCAAGATGTTCCTGTCGAATACACGTAGTCCTCAACATACGAACATTTGACTTACAAACACCCGATTTATTAACATTTGTAGATACGAACAAACATGTTTCACCATATCCAACTATTGTCCTACAGTTTCCCTTGCTGCCACAACCCTGGTCAGTACTTTAGTATTTAGAGTAGTAATGACATTACTTTAGTATTTAAAGTAGTAATGACATTACTTTAGTATTTCCAGTAGTAATGACATTACTTTAGTATTTAAAGTAGTAATGACATTACTTTAGTATTTAAAGTAGTAATGACATTACTTTAGTATTTCCAGTAGTAATGACATTTACATGACCACAAATGGAGATTATCGATTGAAATTTAATAAATAATGACTTAAGAACAACTCAACTTACGAACAACCTCCCAGAACCAGTTGTGTTCGTATGTTGAGGACTACCTGTATGAAAGGACATTATTTGGGCTGCCGACAGCAGGTGATTGGTCGCGACCCTCACTCACAATCTGCTCTCGTAGTCCCTCCACGCTCTGTCGAAAGGTTTCTTCAGGTCCTGTTGAGGGAGACAGACGTCAAATCAGCCGATCCGTGAGGTCACCTGATCATCAGGGTCACATGGTCACCAGGGTCACATGGTCGTCTACTCACCCCCTTCACCTCCCTCAGGTCCCCTTTGACCAGAGAGTCCAGGAAGAAGTTGATGTTGTGGAGCATGCTTTTTAACTACACACACACACACACACACACACACACACACACACACACACACACACACACACACACACACACACACAGGAAACAGAAGGTAGGATAACCTCTAGTTTTACAATGTTGATCATCTGCATAAAAACAGGAACTTCTACATTAGTACAGAACTGTGGTCTGAAACTGAATTTAAATTAAATCAAAAGCAACCGGATTAAATCAAAATGATTACAATCTGAATGATTCTAATTATTTTATAGGACAATGGTTGGGTGGGGTGGGGTGGGGTGGGGTGGGGTGGGGTGGGTGGGGTGGGGTGGGGTGGGGTGGGGTTGGGTTGGGTTGGGTTGGATTAGATTAGAGCTGATTACACTATGAATGAGAACTGCTCCTCTGGGGTTCTGTATATCAGTCCTGACCCCACACATGACAAGATTATATTAGATTACATGAGATTATTACATTAGACTGCATTAAATTATATTAGAACAGACCAGACTACACGACCACATTAGATTAGATTAGACTTGACTAGACTTCATTAGATTAGATTAGACTAAATTAGATTAGATTACATTAGATTAGATTAGATTAGATTAGATTAGATTAGATTAGATTAGATTAGATTAGATTAGATTAGATTAGATTACATTAAATTATATTAGACTTCATTAAATTAGATGAGATGAGATGAGATGAGATAAAATGAGATGAGATTAGATTAGATTAGATTAGATTAGATTAGATTAGATTAGATTAGATTAGATTAGATTAGATTAGATTAGATTAGATTAGATTAGATTAGATTAGATTAAGGTTGAATGTGGCCCCAGCCTGAGGGGTTAGGGTTGTTCTCGACTCACCAGGTTCTTCATCGGAGACAGGAGCTCCTTGGAGAAGTCGGCCAGCTGGCAGAAGGCGGAGCCGACCTCCACCTCTCCGCTGGAGTGACAGTTCACCGAAAGCTTCTCCATCGAATTGATGTACTGCTGCAGGTGAGACACGTGTTCTGAGGGAGGGAAACACATTAGTGCAGCGTGTGTGTGTGTGTGTGTGTGTGTGTGTGTGTGTGTGTGTGTGTGTGTGTGTGTGTGTGTGTATGTGTGTCTGTGTGTGTGTGTGTGTGTGCTTGTAAACATCCAGTGGTTACCTTGTC
>CM023609.1:4872401-5094901 GCA_013358685.1 Antennarius maculatus | reverse complement strand
AATGGACGTCAGTCTCCTGTTTTTCTCCTTCCAGGCCTTTGATCCAGCTGCACAGAGAACAGAACAAACACCTCAGCAGTACATAGAACCCATTGTTACCCTTTAGAACCCACTAGTACCATTTAGAACCCACTACTACTCTTTAGAACCCATTACTATCCTTTAGAACCCATTACTATCCTTTAGAACACATTACTACCCTTTAGAACCCACTACTACCGCTGGTTCGTCTACCACAGGTCATGTTCTATCTGGTCTGACATTAACCATTGTTTTCCTGAACCAGTGTCTGATATTTCTGTTGTAGAGAACTGGTAGCTTTGTTGTACGAGGGTTGCTAATAAAGTGATATTATGTTTTTATTCCAATTTATTGTACAGTAACATGATATTATGTGCTTGTAACTGTTTACTAGTGATTTTAGGAGTACAGTATTTGTGGCAGACAGACGTAAAGTGGAGTAAAATGTCGTAAATTTGATTTTTATTGTTCTTTGAATTTTTTTTGAAGACCAATATATAATCGAGAACAACGTAACTCAAATTGACAGGTTTAAACGTGTGCAGAGAATGTGGTTCATGACTCTGAACCTTCATGTTGACGTGTGAGTTCTACATATCTGTTTATTGACATCTTGTATTTTCCTCAGGATGGATAGATTTATCTCGTGATCTTGTTGGTGAGAAGCTGATGAGCAGATATGTGTGTGTATGTATGTGTTTGTGTGTGTGTCCTAACCCTTTCACATAGATGTCTGATGACGGGTCACCGGTGAATGGGTTGACATCATCCAGAAACACGTCGTCAGTGTTCCAGATGATCACACGCAGCTCGTACCTGTCGTCATTGACACCAAGGAGATTAGTTGTGCTAACATTTGTTACTTTATGCTCCGTTGTATTTAATGATATGTCAACCCACTGTTCAGGTAGGCGTGGCTTGATGTCAACAGGAGGCGGAGCAGGGATATCAGTAGGAAACATGTCGACCCACATGTGCAAGTAACCCTGTCAAAAACATGAACAATGTTGACGACGTGGGAATGGAAGGCTCTATAGTTATTGGTCTGTCTACCTGTGGCAGTCCAGGGTTGTCCTGGTTCTGCAGGGACCGTATCTCCACATGCTCTGGGACCAGAGGAACCGCCCCGTGGACAAACTCATTCATCTCCCCCCAGCGGTGCAAAACACTCAGGGCGGAGTGCTCCTCCATTTCAGCCTGGTCCTCAGGAGTCCTGTCGTTCTTATTCAACAGGCCTGATGAAGACAACACTGCTGTCAGAGTTAGCCGTTAGCACCGCAGCTACTAATGGTGTATGTGGATGAATGGACGGATGGTTTCCCTTCGGGGATCAAAACAGTATACAACATAAATAATGGATGGATGGATAGCTGGATGGACAGAAGGACAGAGGTTGGATGGACGGACAGACGGACAGTCCTACATTCAGGTACTGCGTCAGGAGGAATCTTGAAGATCTTGTTGAGGACTTTGACCTCAGATGGTCGGTACTCTGGATTGGGGATGTTGTGCTTTTTACACAGTTCAGCCAAGACGGTCGTTGGCTTCTTTGCATCCCGCCACATGTTGTAACCATCTCTGGAAGGAGTCAAGCATAAGTACAGGTAGACTTTTAACATGTATTTGTTTGGGCACTGACCTGTCATAAAACTGGTTATAACATATTACTGTAGTATTAATAGTAGTTTCTCAAGTATTTGTGTTGTTTTTTCTTGTCTGTTACAGTAGTAGCCCTAGCATACTGTCATTTATCACAGTACTAGTGCAAATGCATAATTATCTTGGTACTAGTATGAACTGCTGCTAGTAGTGATTTCATTATTTTACTGCAATACTTTTATATAGTAACTTCTTTGATGCTCCAGTACCAGCGTGTCAGAATTCTTTTTACTCAGAAATATTTAATTGTGACATCAAAGCTCTTGTTAGTCTTGGTAGTAGAATATTAACATTTGAGTTACATATTCCAAGTATATTTGAACCTCTGGTTGTTAGATGTCATGATCTTTTTTAATTGTTGTTATTATGTTATGTTATTGTGTTATATTATTTACTGGTTGCTGTTTAGATGCTACTGTGTTACAGAACTTGTGCAAATGTGTTGCACTTATGGCACTGTAGTGGTTCTGGTTATATCGTGATACTGTGGTAACATGCCTAAGTCGTTGATAAAAGTTACAGGTATACCTGACCCTACAAGTCGAATACAGCGATACAGTAATCCCTCGTTCCTCTCGGCTAATGCGTTCCAGGGACCACTCGCAAAAACAAAAGTAAGCAATATAGCGACAAACTATTTATTTTATTATTTACGGTAATTTAAAGGGTTGCTGGAGCCTATCCCAGCGGACTTGGGGCGAGCGGCAGGGTAAACCTTGGGCACGATGCCGGTGCACCACAGAGCCACATGTAAGACACACAAACACGTACTCACACACACACTCATACCTATGGACAATTTCAAGCCGGAAAATTTACCTGAAAGGCCTGTTTTTGGAGATGGGAGGAAGAGTTAGTTTAATCCATTCATTAATTTATGAATGATAAAATAAAAACCTTTTTAAAGGTTATAAAACAAATACAGAAATTATTATTATTTATAAGTTGATTAAATGATGTGAATTAGATTTATATTTTTCTGTGTTTTTTGGCAACCGACATATAAAGGACAACGATGTCACTTGAAACGACGTAAATCGAGGTCTACCTGAATTAGTTTTGGTGCATGTGTCACACATTTGGTTCCAACATATTAGTCATATGAAATATTGATTTTAAAGTATGAATGCTAATTTGTAGTTCTGGTACTAGTATGTCCTTCTTTGCCGCCCTGGTTCTAGTACAAGTGCATTATCGCTCTGGAATTGTGTTGTTACATTGGTGGCTCTGATGCTTTGTAATTCTGGTTGCAACATGTGATAGTATTGAACCTAATGTCCAGCACTGGTTCTAACACGGTGTGGTTGTGATACTAACGTGTCATAGTAGAGAGCCAGACCACAACTGGACCTGTGGCGACTGTAGAACCGGTTCTCCAGGTCAACACGAGTCTCACCTATAACATCATCAGACCCTACAAGATCGTGGTCCATCACTCTGATAGCCAACTCTGTTTCCAGTGGGAAAGACACTGTGAATTCAAACACCCTGGAAGACAGCGTCAGACAAGCAAAGAGTGAGACAGGCAGCAGTCAGAGTGTTGTACAGCTACAGGCAGACAGAATGGTACTGACTCTCCAAATGTTGGGTTGAGCTGTTTGGGGATGTATCTATCTTTGGTGTCCAGACTCTGCTGTCCAACTCGTAACACCAGATATGGGTCGGCTTTACCATTCAGGTCTTTGGGAGCCAGAGTGGTGGCCTGCAGGACACAAGAAGGACAGTAGAACATATACACGGAGTCTGTTCACGGAGTCTGATAACACTGCAATTGTGGCATGTATCAGGGAGGGTGATGAGGGGGAGAACGGGGCATTGGTGGCTGACTTCATGGAGTGGTGCCAACAGAACCAGCTCCAGCTCAACGTCTCCAAGACGAAGGAGATGGTGCTGGATTGCTGGCGGGCACCCCCCTCTCCACGGCCAGTGATCATTGAGGGCAATGAGGTGGAGGTGGTAGGTAACTATAAGTACCTGGGACTGCAGCTAGACAGCAGACTGGACTGGTCACTCAACATGGACTATGTGTACAAGAAGGGGCAGAGCAGGATGTACTTCCTGAGGAGGCTGGCCTTCTTCAACATCTGTCCTGAGCTTCTTCTCATGTTCAATCAGTCTGTTGTTTCCAGTGTGCTGTCGTACGGCATTGTGTGTTGGGGTCGTGGGACCAGGTTGTTGTGGTGCATACAGAGACATTGGGATAATGACGTGTCTTACAATGTAAGAAGGGTATACCTTACCCACTAAGTGGACCTGCTGCTGTCTATCGCTTTATTTTATACTCTTTGTATTTTAGTTTAGTACAGTACATGTCCTGTAGTGTAGTAAATGTTCTGTTAGTGTAGTAAATGTTCTGTTGGTGTAGTAAATGTTCCGTTAGTGTAGTATACTGTATGTCTTATGGTATATCCTGCCCTTTATTGAAAGGGTTCTATTGTCTCCTGGTGTTTATTTACTCAGCATTTATCATGTACATTCATTTCTGAGCAGTGGATATTTACAATTTCCTTTGGGATTAATAAAGTATCTATCTATCTATCTATCTATCTATCTATCTATCTATCTATCTATCTATCTATCTATCTATCTATCTATCTATCTATCTATCTATCTATCTATCTATCTGTCTATCTGTCTATCCGTCTATCCATCTATTCATCCATCCATCCATCCATCCATCCATCCATCCATCCATCCATCCATCCATCCATCCATCCATCCATCTTTCTGATTACTGTAATTGATTGATTGATTTCAAAATGAAGAGGAACACCTTCCCTGTTTTTAGCCAAACCATTATGTAAATGACATCAAAGACAGACTGTAGATGACAGATGTACCTTAATGATGTAGATTCTGACCAAGACTTTGATGGCTGAGTTTTTGGGTATTCCTTCAGTGATCTGACATGTAGTGTCTTCAGCGTCTTCTGGATCAATTGGATAAACCAGGAATGAACCCTGAGGATGGACAGGAATGAACGATGAATATTTCTTTACGTAGTATCGGGAATAAACACAAAACCCTGCATTCGCAATACCTTGTACTTTCCCATTATCCTCTCCTCTTCATCCTCATCTTCATCCTCCCCACTTGCTCTGCCTTTATATAGTGGGAAGATCTGCAGCCAGTCCTGAAACTGACTGAACTCTGACTCCAGTTCACCTCCATATAGCTGAACACATGGGAACAAACAGTAGATTACAACAAGTTTCTGTCACTGTTTATCTGTTCTGCCTTCACTTCATGACTCAGGACAAGAAATAAGTCCACTTGAAACATATTACCAGACTAATTCATTCATTTTGGATCGTTGATGGATGTTTCCATCTGACTTGTCAGCACATCAGATCCAATCCCAGCTGAAGTAGCCGAGGCTAATGCATCGCAAAGAACTTGCTGCAAGCCTCAACATTTAAAAGACACTAAGGAATACAGTATTATCGTTGCATTACAGTCATCCTGGTGTTTCCCTGATGGGTTAGTGTTAGCATTCACTCTCTTTTGATTTCAGGCTTGGTCTCCACCGACTGCTGAGGATGTTAGCTAGCTCATCAGATGTTAGCTGTTTGACTGCCTTCTCCAGATGATCTCAAACTTTTTCTGTCTACCTTTTGGTGCTGACCAGTTATTGTGCAGTGGAATCACATGAATTTTTGACGGAAAAGAGTGGGTTGAAACCAAACCAGTAAAAAACAAGGGAGACTAAACAGCTCCTTTGAGCCACAGCAGTGGTCAGAATTGTCTTTTGTGAAAAGACAGAGATACATTCATACTGAGTCAGATTCAGTGTTGTACTGCGGTGGATCAGCCTGTACTGACAGACTGTAAACTGTCACCTTTAGCGTGGCAACCGTCTTGCGTTTCGGAGGCTCAACCTCCACTACCACCGCTTCTTCCTCCTCGTCAGACTCAATGTTTGCCATACTGAGATTCCCTCCATCTTAAAAAAATAAAAACATCTTGTTAATAACGTTTTGCTGAATACTTCTATTTTCATATACATACACAGTATACATATATATTACTTGTTTGTATCTCATTTAGTATTTTTAACATGTTTTTGTAAACAGCTTGATGAAGTCATGATAATTGTGATAAAAAGCAAACCAAACCTGCATCTGCTTGTTCTTCCATCTCCTCCTCCTCAAAAGCCTAAAAACAAGGAAGACATTATATATATATATATATATATATATATGTGTGTGTGTGTGTGTGTGTGTGTGTGTGTGTGTGTGTGTGTGTGTGTGTGTGTGTGTGTGTGCGTGCGTGCGTGCGTGTGTGTGTATATATATTTATATATACATATGTATATATACATACATATATATACATATATATACCTCAGGTATATATATATACCTCAATCCTATATAATATATATTATATATATAATATATATACATATAATATATAATATGTTATATATATGTGTGTATATACTCCTCCTTGAGTTGTCACCTTATCATGGTGGAGGGGTTTGTGTGTCCCAATGATCCTAGGAGCTAAGTTGTCTGGGGCTTTGTGCCCCTGGCAGGGTCACCCATGACAAACAGGTCCTAGGTGAGGGACCAGACAAAGGACGGCTCACAGACTCCTAATGACGAACAAAAACGATGGAGCACGTTTTCCCTTGCCCAGACGCGGGCCACCAGGGCCCCCCTCTGGAGCCAGGCCTGGAGGTGGGACTCGAAGGCGAGCGCCTGGTGGCCGGGCCAGCACCCATGGGGCCCGGTCGGGCGCAGCCCGAAAGGACAACGTGGGTCCCCCTTCCCATGGGCTCACCACCTGTGAGAGGGGCCATAGGGGTCGGGTGCATTGTGAGCTGGGCGGTGGCCGAAGGCGGGGACCTTGGCAATCCGATCCCCGGCTACAGAAGCTGGCTCTTGGGACGTGGAATGTCACCTCTCTGGCAGGGAAGGAGCCCGAGCTGGTGTGTGAGGTCGAGAAGTTCCGACTAGATATAGTCGGGCTCACCTCCACACACGGCTTGGGCTCTGGTACCAGTCCTCTCAAGAGGGGTTGGACTCTCTTCCACTCTGGAGTTGCTCATGGTGAGAGACGCCGAGCAGGTGTGGGTATACTTATAGCCCCCGGCTTGGCGCCTGTACATTGGGCTTCACCCCGGTGGACGAGAGGGTAGCCTCCGTCCGCCTTCGAGTGGGGGGATGGGTCCTGACTGTTGTTTGTGCTTATGCACCAAACAGCAGTTCAGAGTACCCACCCTTTTTGGAGTCCTTAGAGGGGGGTGCTGGAGAGTGCTCCCACTGGGGACTCCATCGTTCTGCTGGGGGACTTCAATGCTCATGTGGGCAATGACAGTGAGACCTGGAAGGGCGTGATTGGGAGGAATGGCCCCTCTGATCAGAACCCGAATGGTGTTCAGTTATTGGACTTCTGTGCTCGTCACGGACTGTCCATAATGAACACCATGTTCAGACATAAGGGTGTCCATATGTGCACTTGGCACCAGGACACCCTAGGCCGCAGTTCAATGATCGACTTTGTGGTCGTGTCATCGGACTTGCGGTCGCATGTCTTGGACACTCGGGTGAAGAGAGGGGCGGAGCTATCAACCGATCACCACCTGGTGGTGTGTTGGCTCCGATGGTGGGGGAAGATACCGGTCCGACCTGGCAGACCCAAACGTATTTTGAGGGTCTGCTGGGAACGCCTGGCAGAATCCCCTGTCAGAAGGAGTTTCAACTCCCACCTCCGGCAGAACTTCACCCATGTTCCGG
Organism: Antennarius maculatus; assembly: GCA_013358685.1. Classification (NCBI taxonomy): domain Eukaryota; kingdom Metazoa; phylum Chordata; class Actinopteri; order Lophiiformes; family Antennariidae; genus Antennarius; species Antennarius maculatus. Next base: position 5,087,480 of record CM023609.1, on the reverse strand, counting down.
GGGAGGTGGGGGACTTTGAGTCTGAGTGGACCATGTTCCGCGCCTCCATTGTCGAAGCGGCCGACCGCAGCTATGCCCGTAAGGTGGTTGGTGCCTGTCGTGGCGGCAACCCCAGAACCCGCTGGTGGACATCGGCGGTAAGGGATGCCGTCAAGCTGAAGAAGGAGTCCTATCAGGCCTTTTTGGGACTCCTGAGGCAGCTTATAGGTACCGGCTGGCCAAGCGGAGTGCAGCTTTGGTGGTTGCTGAGGCAAAAACTCGGGCTTGGGAGGAGTTTGGTGAGGCCTTGGAGGACAACTTCCAGATGGCTTCGAGGAGATTCTGGTCCACCATCAGACGTCTCAGGAGAGGGAAGCAGTGCAGCATCAACACTGTGTATAGTGGGGATGGGGCGCTGCTGACCTCAACTCGGGACGTTGTGACTCGGTGGGGAGAATACTTCGAAGACCTCCTCAATTCCGGCGACACGCCTTCCCATGAGGAAGCAGAGTCTGGGTTCTCTGAGACGGGCTCTCCTATCTCTGGGGTTGAGGTCACCAAGGTAGTTAATAAGCTCCTTGGTGGCAGGGCCCCAGGGGTGGATGAGATCCGCCCAGAGTTCCTAAAGGCTCTGGATGTTGTGGGGCTGTCCTGGTTGACACGCCTCTGCAACATCGCGTGGACGTCGGGGACAGTGCCTCTGGATTGGCAGACTGGGGTGGTGGTCCCCCTTTTTAAGAAGGGGGACCAGAGGGTGTGTTCCAACTACAGAGGGATCACACTCCTCAGCCTCCCTGGTAAGGTCTATTCAGGGGTTCTGGAGAGGAGGGTCCGTCGGGAAGTCGAATCTCGGATTCAGGAGGAGCAATGTGGTTTTTGTCCTGGCCGTGGAACAGTGGACCAGCTCTACACCCTCCGCAGGGTCCTTGAGGGGGCATGGGAGTTCGCCCAACCAGTCTACATGTGTTTAGTGGACTTGGAGAAGGCGTTCGACCGTGTTCCTCGGGGGGTTCTGTGGGGGGTGCTTCGGGAGTATGGAGTACCGAACCCCTTGATAAGGGCTGTTCGGTCCCTGTACGACCGATGTCAGAGTTTGGTCCGCATTGCCGGCAGTAAGTCGGATTCGTTTCCAATGAGGGTTGGACTCCGCCAAGGCTGCCCTTCGTCACCGATTCTGTTCATAACTTTTATGGAAAGAATTTCTAGGCGCAGCCAAGGCATTGAGGGTGTCCGGTTTGGTGGCCTCAGTATTGCGTCTCTGCTTTTTGCAGATGACGTGGTGCTGTTGGCTTCATCAAGCCGTGATCTCCAACTCTCACTCGAACGGTTCGCAGCCAAGTGTGAAGCGGTTGGGATGAGAATCAGCACCGTCCAAATCTGAGACCATGGTCCTCAGTCGGAAAAGGGTGGAGTGCCCTCTCCGGGTTGGGGATGAGATCCTGCCCCAAGTGGAGGAGTTCAAGTATCTCGGGGTCTCGTTCACGAGTGAGGGTACGATGGAACGGGAGATCGACAGGCGGATCGGTTGAGCGTCTGCAGTGATGCGGACTCTGTATAGGTCCGTCGTGGTGAAGAAGGAGCTGAGCCGAAAGGCAAAGTTCTCGATTTACTGGTCGATCTACGTTCCTGCCCTCACCTATGGTCACGAGCTGTGGGTCGTGACCGAAAGAACGAGATCCCAGATACAAGCGGCTGAAATGGGTTTCCTCCGCAGGGTGTCCGGGCTCTCCCTTAGAGATAGGGTGAGAAGTTCGGTCATCCGGGAGGGACTCAGAGTCGAACTGCTGCTCCTCCGCATCGAGAGGAGCCAGATGAGCTGGCTCGGGCATCTGGTTAGGATGCCTCCTGGACGCCTCCCTGGTGAGGTGTTCCGGGCACATCCTACCGGGAGGAGGCCCCGGGGACGACCCAGGACACGCTGGAGAGATTATGTCTCCCGACTGGCCTGGGAACGCCTTGGGATTCTCCCGGAGGAGCTGGACGAAGTGGCTAGGGAGAGGGAAGTCTGGGCTTCCCTGCTTAAGCTGCTGCCCCCGCGACCCGACCCCGGATAAGCGGAGGAAGATGGATGGATGGATATATGTGTGTATATATATATATATATATATATATATATATATATATATATATATATATATATATATATATATATATATATATATATATATATATATATATATATATATATATATATATATATATACATATTATATATATATATATATTATCTTCAACATACAGAGTATCAACATAAACAGACAGGTAAATCAGGTAAATCAGTGTCTCACTTTTCTTTCCAGCTCTTCCAGTGAAGCATAGTATTTGGACCACCAATCCAATTCCTCCTTCTCTGGTGGCTCTTCTTCGAGCTCCTCCTCCTTCTTTATCAGCTTTTTTAGAGGAGACTGATGAGGTAAAAAATAAAAAATAATTAATTCAAATGAATCATGGCTTAATACTTTATTGTTAATTAATTTCTCTTTAGAGGATGGGAGGATTTTAATACAAGCCCAACAGTCACCTTAAAGGGGTTGATGGGAATCCTTGAGTTTTTAATATTCAGGTTGCTGAGTCCGATTTTCTTCACTGACTTCAGAGTGTTACCCTTGACCGTATTTTGCCTCTGTCGAGTAACTAAAAGAGAAATAAATAAAACTTAACTGTAAGTCATAGGACAAATTCTTAAATACTAAAATTCAACAGTGTCATACAATTTTGGTTCAAATGAGCTGAAAAAATAACACACTTGTTAACAAAACTGATTTATCACTTAACACCTTCCCCAAATACACAATTTTTCCATCAGAGCACAACAAGCAGTATTGGAAAGAACAGGCATACTACCAGTTGAAGTTCTTCCCATGCTAACTAAAAAGACCCAAAATGCAACAGTGATCTGAAATAAAATTTAAGGAACCTATTCTACTCCAGCGTGGAAGATTTAGCCTTTCACGCTGGAGTTAACAAAACCATAAGTTTGCTTAGAGACATTTCTGGTAGCCATTTGTAGAATCTGATACCCAGGACTTTGTAGCTGTATGTACCACCTGCCACAGCAAAGCCCTGCACCAGCCTCCTGCTGGCCTTCTCCAGCCTCTCTGCATTCCTGGGTGATACTTGTCTGACATAGCTTGGACCTCGTCACAGGACTTCCGTCTTCAAACATCGTTCCCCCGATAGTTGATAGATTTTCCAAAAAGCACATTTTGTTGCTGTCCCTAAATTACTCATTGCCTTTGAAACGGCAGAATTGTTGGTATGTTGTGTCATTAGTATGCATGGGATTCTCTTGGACGTCGTCTCTGAACGGGGGCCCCAGTTAATTTCCTAAGTTTAGAAAGGATTTTGCAAGGCCTTGGGAACTTCAGTGAACCTCACATTGGGTTTTCATCCCTAATTCAATGGAGCGTGTGAGTGGGCCAATCAGGACCTGGACAGTCTCTGCTTAACAATTTCAGCTCTAACCATTTAGCAGACAGCACTACTGTAGGTACTACTGTCTGCTAAATAGTATATATCAATGGTATATATCACAGTATATTTAACTGTTTCTAAGAGCTCTTACCCTTCTTTGGTTTTGGTTCTTCCTCGTCCTCTGGCGGACCTCCAAGTTCAGGTGGGCCGTAATCCATCAGGCTCTGGACTACGTAGGATCCGACAAGAGCAAGTCGACCAAATGCTCGATGCTCCACCACAAATATTGTCAGAGGAGGGTGGAGGTAAGCCTGTTCTGGCAGCTCCTAATTGGACCAAGACATGAAGATTTAGGGACGATGTTAGCCATGTCAGTATGGCTGTGTTGCAATTGTTTGAGCCAGCCCTGTGAACGAGTGTCCATAGCTAATGTACAGCTAAGTACATTCAATGTCACAAAAACTCACCACATCAATATAACGGGCTATTTCTTTAAAATTGGGATGGATCTTAAAGTTCTCAATCTCTTCTGACTCCAGCTGTCGTCCTGCACACTCCATCCTCATCATGGGGCGCGACACCTCAAACAACTCCACCCGCTTCAGGTCCCGTAAGCCCCAGAACAGTATCTAAACACACAGACACCAGAATGCAACTTTAAAGATTTGAATGCCCCTGATCCTTCCTTCTGTCTGTCTCCTTCCCAACAGGTGTGGCTGCTGAGCAGTCAGAGTACAGTAGTCCCTCAAGATACAAGCTGCTCAACATATGAGTGATTTCAGATATGAGTCGTCGCTCTGTCTTTATTTTTGTTCAACATGTGAGCAAAATTTGAGATATGAGCCATGCTTCAAGACACCACTGCTAGTTGGTGGATGGATACAACATCAGCTGAGACCGTTTCTCGTTCTTTACCACGTGTTGGTGGATGGATACAACATCAGTGAGAACAGATCTTGTTCTTTACCGCGTGTAAATGGATGGATACAACATCAGTGAGACAAGATCTTGTTCTTTCCCACGTGTTGGTGGATGGATACAACATCAGCTGAGACCGGATCCCGTTCTTTACCACGTGTTGGCGGATGGACACAACATCAGTATCAACATTGGTGGAGTAAAGACGTAGCTTGTGTGTTCTTGTAACATTTGTGTTTCTTTTCATTCTTTATCATTGTTTATGTAACATATATAATTAATTATACTCTGGTAAAGTCTGCATGTCTATTGGTTGATAAAAATTATTATAATTATTATAATTTTGGAAATTTGGAGCTTTTTTCAAGGCTGGAACATATTAAATTTAGTTACTTTAAATGAGGAAATGTGGTTTGACTGATGAACTCGTCTCTCGAGATTTACACTTTACACTTTTGGCAGCACTAGCTCAGTCCACCAAGTTTTGGGCTGGCGACTGGAGGGTTTCCTGTTCAAGACCTGTGTGGGCCAAGACATTTGGATTGTGAACTGGCAGTGGGAGGAGCCAGTTCACCCCCTGAGCACTGCCAAAGTGCCCTTAGCAAAGCACCATCCCCTTACAAGCTATTCATGGTGCGCCCCACGTGAGAGCTGACCGACGCTCTACCTCCCATTATCTATATGCCTACAGGTCCTGTGTGTGTGTGTGTGTGTGTGTGTGTATTATTATTATGGTGGCCGCTTGTGTCAGACCTCAATCCTGAAGGTCCGCAGGACAGGTTGGATTCCTTCTGGGATGACGTAATATTTCTCATCCTCCAGGTAGGTTAGTTCCTGAGGCTCCACACTGATGGGGAGACTCGGCTGTCAAGGATGACAGAATTCATGAGTTTACAATCAAGTCATAGAACCTGCTATTGGTGTTTTTTGTAAGGGATAAATTATTTTAGCGCTTCATGGTTCTGTTCATCATATCTGTACATGAGCATCACAAGCAGGAAACTATCATGAACAGTGATGCAAACATACTGTTGATTCAATTGGTCTGAAGCATTCAACCTGAAAGTTATAGCACCGGAAATGCTGGAAATAGTTGGTTCGTATCCAACCTGATTGCGTGCTTGTTGTTCTTATAATACAATAATACAAATGAACATATTTGACAGTCTTTTGTGCAAAGTGATTTAAGTTAATGCTTTCAGTTCACCACATAGTGTCTTATGAGAGCAAAAATACAGAGTCTTGATATTGTCAACATTCAAGGAGTATCTGCTGCCTGACAGACAGTATATTAGATAGGACAGCTGAATATTAGGGAGCAGAAGTAGGGGATTGACGCATGGCAGAGGCACGTGAGTGGGATTTGATCTCTTTTTAAATAAATCATGGACTCTAAAGAAAAAACAAAGTGCCACAGGGCCATAAAATGCCTAATACTGTAATGAATAAACCAAAAACGGACTAGATACAAGTAGTCACAGTATTCACCAAGCGTTATCACCATTACGCTGACCGCTTGTTACTCAAGCACATCATCAACTTCTGCCGACTGTTCTTCCGTTCCCATAAAAGGTAGAAAAATTCCATATAAAACTGCATTGAGCAGAAAAAGATGAACATGATGGACAGAACCACAAATTACTTGCAAAAGACAACATTGATTGATTGGCAGGTGCCACCTCTCCAAGCCTGGAGTAGTCAAACTCGATGAGCTCAAAGGCAGCCAGCAGCTCGCCGGCGGAGATCCGCCCCATGTTGATGTCAAAGAAACGGAGGCGTGGCTTCTCATAGTACTGCTCCACTGTTTTAAACTCTGGCTCAGCAAAGGCCCTACCGAGAGGCTTGGGACCACCCTGCACACACACACACACACACACACACACACATACACACAATGTAATAACACATCTGACTGAATGAATAAATGAGCAGAAGCTGGATGAAGGAGAAAGAAGTGTCACCAGGTTGTCATAGCTGTAGATGTTGATGATGACGAGAGGCGGGTCCTGTCGGAGCTCCTCCGGTGTTCCCTCCAGCAGAACTCTATCAAACAGTAGACACTCACACCAAGCTGGAGAGAGAGTGTCCGAGAGCACCTTCACACACACACCCACACACACACACACACACATAAACGCACAAACACATACACAATACTGATAAAAACAGTTGAAGGAACGGTCCACAAGTTTTATGCAAAAGACAAGTTTGAAGTCAAGTTTCCAGGTTGTGGTCACATTACTATAAAGCTTTTTTGTGTGATATAAAGTTTGTACTATGGTAATAGAACATGCTAATTTTTATTTTGTGGTTCCTGTATTTGTCTAAACAAGCTAAAGCAGATAGATGCTTTTTCTGATTTACATGGGTCTTCACTGACTAAATAATATAAGCAGTGTGGCAGCTCTACACACCCTGGTGACCTGGCATTGTGTAGAGAAGACAACTTTAGCAAAGGGATCTGATAGGCCATTATCTCCAGCTGCCATCAGGCCACGCCCCTGGTATAAGTGACATCGTAGCTGGAAATACCTGCTGTCTGCACACAGAAAGAAAACGTAGGGCTACCTTCAATGATCAGACCAGCTACTGAGTCCAGGTTCTCAGTAATATCCCAGACAGAGTCCAGACCCCCGTCTGACTCACCCTGGCAGAGAAGACTAAGAGGAAGTTTTCTGAACCCAGCTGAGATCAGTCTCCTCTGCTCTTCTTCGTCTGCTCCATAAACTGGATCAAACTCTGATAGCAAAGAGACGGTGGCCTCTTTACTATACTTGGCTAGACCAAGCCACAGGTGGGCCTCCACCTTTGCGAAGATTTCACTAGCTGCACTCCCTGGAGACTAGAAAGACAGTGCGCTGAGTGTTATTCTTTATCATGGATAAGTTTAGTGAAGCATCAACAAACATAATAGATTTCAAATTATAATTATAAAGATAAAGATCATCTGTGATGTCATGGACAGAATGGAGAGCATCATCCCTGGTTCCAGAGACATGAGATTGGTTACCTTCATGAAGAGCGTGGTGACTCGGCCACAATCCCGTCCCCTCTGTTCTTCCACCAATGAGAAGAGGATGGAGGAGGCAGGGATCCTGACATAAGCCAATCGCTTTCTTCCATTCAGTAACCATAAAAATACATCTGGGATTGTAGTTTGGGGCTGTACAAACGGTGGTAGGGTAAAGACATGAGAAAGTGAATTTACTGCTTCTTCGACATGTATTGTGACAAATTACCTCTTTAGCCAGTTGACGAAGAGTCTTCAGGCTTTTCCTGCTATTCATCAAATATTGTTTGGTTGTCCGCCTGGTCATCCTTCGCCTAGCCCTCACCGCTTGCCTGGCTATGAAGACCTGGTAGTTGACATTAAGTCAGGAAAGCTTGAGACCTATCACATTCTATCACATTTGAAAGTTATAGACAGGCGGGTGGATGGTGTTGGTCGGACAGCAGACGGAGACGACTGAGAACACACTCACCAACTTTTTTTTGATAAACTCTTTCCTGCATCTGTCTAATTTGTTGGGGCGATTTTGAGACTTCTTCTCGCAGAAAACACTGAAGTACCTGGACAGAGACAGCGACACCAGACCAGAGGGCGAAAGAAGTCAGATTAAATCTAATGATTCAAATGAAATTGTTTTTTCAGGAGTAGGCTTACTTGCAGGAGGCCACCAGCTCCAGCAGTACCTCTGCCAGACGCTCCTTTGCATTGCTCCTTGGCCTTCTCAACAGACGATCAACTTCATTAAGACCAATTTCCTAGAAGAGTGGATGGGAGCATAGAAAAATGACATGGGACCAGTTTTTATCCATGGTATGACACATGTTAAAGACAATATACATCATTTGACTCTCACCAGCCTGTCAGCCATCTTGTTGAGCCAGTTAGTCTGATAAAGACGAAAACTGTGATCTTCAAACTGGCTCCAAATAAATAGACAAGGCTTCTGTCTGACAGTGGAGGGCTGGAGAGGAATGCATTGGAATGACCTGACAGATAGACAGACAGTCTTGTTGACACAAAATCCAAAAGGGATTCACGCAAACAGGAACTCACAAGGAGAAGAATGAGCGCACTACCGATCAATCGCCGTAGTCTGGGACGTTCGAACTTTCAGTAACTTTGCTGCCTACATATTTTGCTCTTATTCTGGTTGTGTTTTACCCTCTTGTTTTCCATGATATAACTGTTGATTTTTCTGTGCTAAACGTGCTTTCTCAATCTGCTGAACAAAGACTCACGGCTCATTGTGTAAATACGATGAGATCGGCCAGTGAAAATCACGGTGGATCGTTTTGGAGAAAAACACACAGTGTTAGCAAATGTGATAGAAATTGCTGGAAGATATAAGAGGTGATTGCAGAAAGGAGGTAATTAAGGCTATGTTTTACGACAATCATCATGGACAATGAGAGATCATGGCTAACAACACCGGCGTGCTATGCTAATGCAGTCTAATGAAGCATGGGATTTTAGAAGAAGTACACTTTATTAATCCCACAAGGGGAAATTACATTGTCACTCAGGTAGTATATACAATCTGTGTTAGTTTTTAACAGTATATGCAGGCCCCCTGAACACTGCACACAAGGGGACCTGTAAGCATGCAGTTAATACACACAACAAACTACACACATTGGGAGGCAGAGTGATGGGCAGCAGCTTCTGAATGCGCCCCAAATTGAGCAGCTTGTAGGGACCTTGCTCAAGGGCGCCTCGCCACTGTCAGCTCACACTCCTGGTGGCATCATGGCGGGAGTGAGATTCGATCCACCGATGGCTGGGGTGATCTGTCTGCAGGACATCTGCTCTACCGCTGACACAAAGTCCCTACTTTATCTCCCAACACTAAAATACTTCGCAGTGATGAGGAGGACGAATATATCAATACAATACTTTATTCATACTCCTAAGAAACTGTAGATAAGATAAAAACGTGCTCTCTCTCTCTCTCACACGGACACACACACACGACTGAAGCAGTGCTAGCTAGTTACCAAATTCTAGCTGACTTCAACAGCTTGTGAGGAACTTTCAGTGTGTACCTCTGATCCAGGTCGTTACCAAACACTGCTATCATAGCCTGAACAAACTCCACCTTGGGGATGACCATGCCCATGTCCAGGTGGACAATAAACTATGACTCAGGTGAGGTCAGTTTCTCTATCAATCACCCCAAAGATGATGTAAGGTTCAGCGCTGTGGTCAATCCGATTGTTTTTTATCTGTCCAGCCGTGAATCCAAACGATTCCAAATATCTATATCATTTGTTTTCCAGATTGTAGGAGTTGGTCGGGTTAGGGAGGACCACTATGTATATAGAGAGATATAACAAAAATTGTTTTTCATAATCAGAATCAGAATCAGAATCAATTTTATTTGCCATCGTCTGTTGAAGAACAGACAAGGAATTTGTTTCCGGCAGGTGGTGTCTCACTGTACATTCATACATTAATTTAACTATCCTAAATACTTTAAATACCATAAATAACTAAATACAAACACAAGACGCAGAACGCAGTAGGTGGGGGGGGGACACAATGTACAAGTGCTGAGTGCTTGTGTAAACGGTTGCAAGGACTGGGGACAAATAATAGGACCCCTTTAAGCATATCTGTCTTTTGGTGTGTCTATTCAAATTTGTTATTTCAAAAATGTTTTGCGCTACCATGTAGAGGAATATCCCAACTTTTGGCGCTAACTGTTGGGACGTGTTGGCTAGATTTAGGATAAGGGTTAGGGTTAGGGTTAGGGTTTGGGAAAGGTACTGTTCAGTGCTTTTGTGTGTGAATTCAGCAGTTTTTACCTGTCGTACTCGGTGGGCTGGGGCCTCATGGCATCAGACACAGATTTGTTTTCAGGTTCAGGATTCAAAACTTCTTCTCGGTATAGCTCCTCCTCTGAGTCTAGCAGCCCCCGCTCTTCGTCAAATAGGTCTTCCCTGCTTGAATCCAGATCCTCTCTGCTTGACCTCAGCTCCTCTCTGCTCCTCCTCAGCTCCTCCCTGCTATGGTTCTTCTTGGATCTCCTAATTTCGACTGCCTTCCCATTGTTCCCTGCAAGTAACAGAACAGCTGATGTCACCATATATGACAGATTAAGCTACAAAGAATCAATCTGTACCATTTTGGTCGGTGTTGTGTCACAGGATTTTTTTCAATGTAAAAAATGTGCGGTTGCTCAGCAAAGGTTGAAAATTACTGGGTCTGAGAATTATTTTCAGATCAAGCCATTTGCAAAATTTATAAAAATAAAAACTGTCAACATTCTCAAGTTGTAACTCATGTCTCTGTCTAAAATGAAATGAATCCAAAATCAAAACTCAGTTGGACTGTTGGCTGAACAGTTAAGGTTATTACCTAAGTTATTGTTCCCATTTGATCATATCAAGAAAATTATTTGTGGGCAAATCAGTGATGGAAATAATTGTAAACTGTCACTAGTAGTTGTAGCACAGTCCAAATGTGTCTATAAGCTGTGTACAAAGAATATACTATTCACCTATGGAAAGTTCAAAGGTCATTGGTTTGGTTCCCACTGACGGGTCCATCATTGTGATTTCAAACAGCGAGGTGAACACAAGAAAATCTTCACTCTCTCCGAGGAAACCCTGTGGACAAAAAAATTATAAAAGTAAGAATACATGGGAATTTGGAAAAAATCCTCACTTTGACATATTTTTTATTACAGTAAATATTATTTATCAGGTCCATTCAAAATGTTAAAAATGTTGCAACGATTGAAATAAAGAAAGGAATATTTTGATCCTTCACACTTAAGTTTCACACTTAAATTTTGATAAAACTTTGTTGTAATCTATTTGAGGTATGTTACAGACAAATAAACAAATATTATTACCTTCAAATCTTACAACAGGAGGTAATAATAAATGTAGGTTAAGAAGGCATGAAACTAGGAAATCATGGCTCCACCCCTTTATCCTTATTATCTCCTAATTTAAATTTTCACTGATTTTGCCAGCAAGTTCCTTTTAAGTCTTTCAAGTAGTTTATGTATAATCGATAAAAATCCTCAACCAAGCAGGATACTAAATGAAAAGACCAAAATTAGACGACAACGATGAACAACGATGTTGATGAATACTGACCTCTGGCAGTGGATGGGTCTCCTCCACAGACACAGTAACAGCCTCCGGTACTTCGACTCCTGCCTCTCCAGACTCTTCGGTTATTCTGCCAGAAGCCGTTGATGCTATGGCGAGAAACAAACTTTCAATGACCTACAAATTCACAAGTTTATCAAACACTACGTTGCACAAAAAAGCAGTGAAATCCCTGTAGATATTGGTTGAAATAAATCTTCGTTCTCTTAATGAGTTGAGTTCATCAGCTTTGGAGTTGTTGAGGTGGATTCCTTCTCTAAACTAGAGCTACACTACTAGTTTGCCCACTGCATTAATGTGCTAAAATAGTCCTAGATTAAACCACAGACCACTGAGGTGAAAACTCATGGATGAAAGCTGATTATCTGGCATCTCATCCGGGGTGTACCCCACCTCCTGCCAACAGCCAGGTGAAACAGGCTCCAGCAGACCCTCCAAGACCGAACGATTGTGATCATCTCATTGAATTACCATTGTTTGTTTGAAACACCACATACAAGTTTGAATACTTGGAATTGGAGTTACAATTGAACTGAAATATTTCCTGAACCGGCCAAGTGGTCGGAATGGAGAAGAGAATTTGATTCAAGTATCTGTAATTGGACAGATTCTCCTATTTCATCAAAACTCTTTACATGATGAAAGGACACAATGGCGTGTCCGGAAACTATCATTTCTCTTCTTTTATCACAGTAGACTTACCTTCCTTGTTCTTCTTCCTGCTGCTTCTCCTCTTCCCAAGTCCCAGCATCCCCAGAGTTCCTTTAACCTTCAATTACACTCAAAGGTTATAGAAATATCAACCAAGTTTTGTGAAATTCTACAGGACGTTGGACAAAACATGGATCCAGAATAATAATTTCTTGGCTGAATTCTCTGCTAGATCATAACATGTGATGTTCATAGACTACAACTTGTTGATGGTACCTTTCCCATGGCGCCTGAAGTGTTATCTCCTCCTACAGCAGACGGGGAGGAGTAAACCTCTACGGAAAGACCGAGGAGGATTCGCCCACGGTAGAAGATTCCATCGCCCAGACCCTCGTTCAAAGCCTGGACAAGAGAGAGTGTTAGTCCAATTCAATCTAGATAACATGGTAGGTCCATTCTCATCCTATAGAAATTTTAAAATGGACTAAAAAGATCAGGTTATTATCTAATGCAGCAAGTGAAGAGGGCCAAAAGTAAAACCTTATACCTGCCATACAGGTATTTATTCCATTGGGAATTGTTTGGAAATACTTAAGAACAGTGGCCCCTAACTCCTGGGTCGTGGACCGATACGAGTCTGTGTGTCAACCACTATCGGTCCGCACAGAAACAATCCAGAACTTCCATTATTTCTGTTTTGTTTCTGATCTGGTTCTGAACAAAGTTTTGTTTCAGATGAGTGGATTCTCTCCTCTGTCTATGAGTCATTCTTGACGCTTGTGGAGATGCTTGCCTTGGTCACATGACTACCTTCTTAAAGGGGCCGCTCCGGCCACTAATACAGAATACATTATCACTACACTGAAACTTCCAAGCTAAAAAAACCAACAGAAAACAAACATCTTTAATGAAAAAGAACGCTGCACCCGTTTTAATGCTGGTTTGAATCATTTTATTTTACTGTATTTATCTGCCACACCTTAAAGGCCAGTCCGGGAAAATATTCTGTGACGTTAAACCGGTCCATGGAAAAGAAAAGGTTGGGGACCACTACTAGATAGATAGTAGACCACTGTCTATAGTATAGATAGTTGTTTCCACAACTGTTAGAAGAGAGGATGTACAGAATACTTCTTTGATAAATATTAAGCTACAGACAGCAGCAAGTCATCTTTTCAGTAAAAGTTTATCTACTAACATCATTATCTGTTATCATCTTATTCAAAATATGTTATTTAAAATGTGTTAAAACAAGGAGTAGTTGTTTTTCAGGGCTCAATAGGCCCCTGGACTATTTAGATGATAGGAATATTAAAAACAATGCAGATAATTGCACTTTCCAAGATGTATTAAATTTCATGCTTGTCCAGGACTTGGTTGTGTCTGATTTACCTGATGGACATCTCCAAGGGTGGAGTTTTGAGGGGAACCATATAGGTTAACCCAAGATGGACCAAAAGTGGGGTTAAAACCTGGAGACAGGCAGACATGTAAAATAAATCTCAGTTACAACATGGACAATGTTCAAAGCAGGATTTACAAAATAAACCTGCATCAATAAAGTTTTTCCCTGCAGATAAAATAAGTGGACCTTTAAAGCTAAATGAAAATAATGCATATATATCCAAGAGAAGATTAACGGTGGGACGTACCATTCCTGGTGGGATCAGAAATCTGCTGTAGGTCCAGGAAGTGTGTTGCCAAGGCAATGTCACCCATCTTGGCATCGTCAAGGATCTGGACTCTGATTCGCTGAGCCAGAGGAGGAAACTGTTCAATAAAGGAGATCTCCTCATTCCAAACCGGAGAGCTGGTGGCGCTGGCGACTGATGTTTCTCCCTGCAGACATACAGTCAAACAAGCAATCACAACTTGCTTCATGCTACACGCCTGATATGAAGCAAGTTATATATAAAGGTGTACATTATACACGCATCATGTTTCTATACTATCACATACGTGTAGACAATCAAATGACTCAGGATAGGTCAATTATGCCCAGTTTATGACATCACAAACTGCGCTCTAGTAAATCTGATCATTTTGATTCAGCCCAGGCCATGAATTCCTAAATTTCCAAATATTTATTGATGCAGGAAGTGTTTGTTTACCAGATTCTTGGAGTTGGTAGGGTTAGGGAGGACCACTATGTATATGTAGAGACCTGAAAAAATTTGTTTTTCACGATAGGACCCGTGGATCCTATTATAATAAAAAGAAAAACCTATATATCGTACAAATATAATTTATATTTGTATATAAATATATATTTTAATTATAATTAATTTTTAATTATTTATTATTTCTTACTATTGTATAACAAAGTCAAACAATAAAAATAGAGTCAATATTATCGATAAATATAAGAATAAATAGAAAGAATAAATAGAGAGTTCATGGAAAATAAGTTGATAAATTTATTTGTTGTAATTAAGGGGAAGGTGCTTTAAACAGAAATACTGTATAGGTGAGATAAAACAGGAATACAGGACTCCCTCGTTACTCATACTTAACGTGTTCCAGGACCACCAGCAAAAAACAAAATTCCGCAATACAGCGACAAACTATTTATTTTTTTACTTATTGTAATTTATACGTTTATGAACCCTCCCCATACTGATAATAAACCACCTTCTATCTGTATTACCCTTTCCCACACTCTGATAGACTGTTTAAAGTGCTTTTAAATGTTTCTTTAACATATATGGAAGTGCGCTGCGTTTCGTGAGCGCACTTCCAGATGCTGTCAGCCAATAGCAAGCGCATACAGTATCACGTGACTACCTACTAAAATTCTGCGATGTAGTGAAGCCGTGCATCTTGAAGCTCGAATACGGGATTACTGTATATAAAAATTTCTTATGGAAAAAGGTTAGGGTTAGGGTCGGAGTTAGTGTTAGGATTATGGTTAGTGGTTAGGGTTAGAGTTTGGGTTGGGGTAGGGGTTAGGGTTAGGGTTGGGGTTGGACTTGGGTTTAGGGTTGGGTTGGGGTTGGGGTTAGCATTGGGGTTAGGGCTGAGGTTGTGGTTATGGTTACGGTTAGCATTGGGGTTAGAGTTGGGGTGATGGTTAGGGTTAGGCTTAGGGTTAGAGTTGGGGTTAGGGTTGGGGTTGGGGTTAAGGTTAGGGTTAGGGTTGGGGTTCGGGTTAGGGTTAATGTTAAGGTTAGTGGTTAGGATTAGAGTAAGGGGTTAAGGTTAGGGTTGGACTTGGGGTTAGGATTGGGGTTGGGGTTGGACTTGGGGTAGAGTTAGAATTGGGGTTGGGGTTAGGGTTAGGGTTAGGATTGGGGTTTGAGTTGGGGTTGGGTTTAGGGTTAGGGTTGAGGTTATGGTTAACGTTGGGTTTAGGATTAGGTTTTGGGTTGGGGTTAAGGTTAGGGTTAGGGTTTGGGTTGGGGTTAAAATTAGGTAAGGGTTAGGGTTAGCCTAGACTTACAGTAAATAACTGTGGTTCTGTTGAATCACGGTATATGTCTCTGGGCCGTACTTGGCATGGCCTGGGTGAGAGTAGAAAACAAATCTGCATGTACATGTTTGAATACCTGTTGTCCAGCGAAGGTCACCTTTACATAGGGATCGATAAAGACTGTCCGATCGGTGACTTTTGACATTTTTGCCATTAGACCTGAATCCATGGTGGGCAGGCCCTCAGCCTTGTAGATACGAATACGGAACCGAGCCCATGGACGTTCAGTAGCCATACCTCGAGGAAGCAGCAGGTTCCTGCAAGAAAACAAGGACAGCATCAGAATCAGAATCAGAATCAAAATCCTGTATAAATTCCCTTGGCGAAAATTGCTTTTTGTTACAGTTGCTCAATTGCAGAACATAAGGACAGAATCCTGCAGGTCCAGTGGATTCAGTTCTAATTTAACCTAATTTTACACCAAACACAAAGGCATGGAGTGAGGAAATCCGAAGTGGCCCACCCTCACTGACTTTAATCACATCCTGTTTAGGGTTCAGGTCCATATTGATAATGAACATCGGTGTTTACTCACTTTTCAATGTCGTCATTGGCTCCAGACGTGGATGGAGGTGGTATGCTGGGAATGCTCAGAGCATCTCCCTTCATCAGCATGCTGAGACTGGCCTTCACATAGCCCTTGATCCCGGACCGAGTGTCCATTGGGTCTGTGAGAGGAGCCCACTTTTGATAGAACCTGTGGTCTGAGGATGCAGAGACTCAGTGGGCATCACAGTACTAGGATCAGAACACTGCAGTCAGACCAGTACTGGTACCTGGTTGTTTGTACACAGTAGAGATGTCAATCTTGAAGGTTCCAATGTGGGTCATCAAGAAGGCCAGAGTTTTTCTGTGGACCACCTGAGAAGAGTTAACAGTACAAATGTTCAGGGGCCAGGCCAATGTTGTTCATGATTGCCACTCCAATAGAAACATTCATTCAGTCGATGATTCAAAGTTACGGATCATGGATTCTGCTACAGAGGTGGGCAAACGATTTGACTGGGGGGACACAGAGTTCTAACATTTGACAGTAGAGATGGTTGGAGTGTTAATTTGTACTAAAGTAATGACATGTTAAAACCATTATGTAAAAGTTTAACCCTACATTTAAACCCTACATATGCAAGACTATGTAAAAATGATTTTACAACAGCATTTATTTCATAAACCTAATTACAAGTTTGACAGGCCGTATTACAAATCCCAAACGGCCGCACTTGGCCTGAGGGCCGTAGTTTGTCCATGCCTGCACCAGAGCCTATCCCAGCTGACTATGGACAGACGCAGGGTACACCCCGGACAAGACACCAGCTCATTGCAGGGCTACACGAAAGACAAACTTGCTATAAGACAACAATGCCACCCGCTGTGTCCCCATGCTGCCTCCAGCAGAAACAGAAATGATCCAGATGATGGAACTGACCTTGAGCTCGATGACTTTATCAAAGAGGATCTGAGGATCCTCCTGAAATTCAAACTGGAAGATCTGAAAGAAATAAAGATCTGTGTCATATTTTATGCTCAATACTCAATACTGCACCGCATCCTTCTGTGCTGTAACGTACAGGGCTGTTTTCAGCTGGACTGAACTTCATTCTTTTACACTAAATAGTCCTGTACTGCCTATTGCTGTACTGTGTCATACTGACCTGTGTTCTACTACAGTATAACATTCTCTGCATTACTGTGTGGTATTGTGTACTACAGTGTTGTTCTCTGTTCTGCTATACCTCGTTGTAGAAGGGTGTGTTGGTGGATTTCTGTGTCTGAGTGTGTTTTTTCTGAGTTCCCACTCTGATGAAAACTGCAGGATTGATGTTCACTCCAACCAGCTTCTGAGCCTCCAGGATGTTCACGTTCACCTGCATACACACACACATTTATGCTTCTACACACAATCCTCTATTATATAATGCCTTTCCAGGCACTTCATTCTAATCTCAACCTTCAGTAGACCCTTCACAAAACCCTGGTCGTGGTGCATCTATCAGATAGGTGATGACAGGAGTGGGACCTAAATGCAGGACACAAGTGAAGGGATTTACATTCATATTTTAATGAGTCAGTGTTGCCTCAGCAGGTTGCTGCTGTCTCTGCTGCTGCTTGTCTTCTGTCACTGTGTCCCAGGTCAACAGACTCATGGTTTGTTTCAGCTATCCTGGGGATCGCTGTGTGAATGCAGCTGAAAAGACACACCTGTATCCTGTCCTTGATCCACGTCCGGCCACCTGTGTCCCTCCAAAGACAACAAATGGACTGACAGACTGGTGACCTTTATCTGTTTGATGCACTTTGACTGGGTTTCAAATATACTTGCTAAATACAACAAGTACTTTTTTCAAAACATGAGAAAATGATTTTTAGGTAATCCATTGTTAGGAATCCAAGACTCCCGAGGGCATGGAACTGGAAGGAGACTCCAGGTCAGCCAGGGTCATCTAGAGGAAGTAAATGCCTCCTCCTGCAGGAGTAGCCTGAATAAAACATGTGTGCTACCTTGTTTAGCGGGTTGCTTCTTCAACATGGACCCAAAGCAGAGATAGGTTAGCTCACCTGGAAGCTTTTCACTCTGGGTGTTGCTGAAACCGCACTCGAGCACATCGGTCTGCAACGACTACACAAAACAAACACAAACACACAAATTGCCAATACGTGAGTACTTCGTCATCCACATGACTTAACAGAAGTCAGGGAAACAAGCAGACCTCAGCAGAGGAGTAAAGATCACATTGGAAGACTCCAAGTCCAACAGGTCATCATCATAATCATCATCGTCATCATCATCATCAAAGTCATCTCCAGTTCGGACCAGGCTCCGCCCCAGACGTCGAGCGTCTCTCTCCAGCTGACTTGGACGAGCGAGGCTCAGCTGACTGCGAGTGGAGAGAGAGAGAGTTTCCTTAAATGCGTTGTTAAGTCGTACATCTGGTGGTCGGGTCGTGTCTGTCAGTTCATGACTGATGGGTTCACGTCCCTAAGATCAGCCCTGGGTTGAATGCTTCGACACAACCCCTGAATTCTGATGTAGTCTCTGATAACGGAGGTACAATGTGTGTTATCACAACTGTGTGGTGATGAGGATGAACGTGTGTAAGTGATCACCTTTCAGGGTCATTAAATCCATCATTTCTGATGACCAGATCTGTTCTGAGGATTAAGGAAGAGAAAAATAAGAACAAGAGAACATTAGTGAAGGTTGTTTGCTCTTTATTCCTGGTTACCTCCTGGCTCCAGTCTGTACATGAAGAAAATATCTTAATAATATTAATTAATTAATCAACCTATGTTTGTATAGCGCTTAATCACATCAGCAGACATTTCGAAGTGCTTTAACAGACAGAGAAACCCAACTGAACCCTCCAGAGCAAGCATAAGTGACAGCAGTGGGGAAAAACTCCCTCATTGAGGAAGAAACTCAGGGCAGGACCCAGACTCTGAAGGGCGGAGCCAGACTTTGGAGGGCGGAGCCAGACTCTAGAGGGCGGGCATCCTCCCTGACCGGTTGGGGGAAAGGAAATATAATGGGGTTAGAGAGAGGGAAAGGAAAAGAAAGAGAGACAGAGAGAGAGATAGTGGCAGATTGGCTAGATAGAATTTCCAGAGGGGGTAGGATTTCAAGCTTTTGAATTTCCTTTCTTCCATACTTGTTCCCCATCTGTCGAGCAGAAACACAGAAACAGTGGCAGTATCTTGCAAGCATTTGAAAGGTGTAATTTAATATTGGAAGGAAAAGCAAAGAAAAAAGAAGTAACAGAAGCTCCTAAAGTAATTAAAGTAACTCCATTTAATGGGAAAGACAGAAATTACCCTCAGCAGCCTAGGCCTATAGCAGCTTATCTAGTAGAAACTGTGTTGTTTGTAATTGTGGGCTCTATCAAAGAGGAAGGTTTTGAGTCTCTTGAATAAGTTAAGGTTGTCTGCCCCCTGGACTGAGGCTGGGAGATTGTTCCAGAGTAAAGGAGCCAGATAGCTAAAGGTTCTGACTCTTGTTCTACTCTTAAAGACCTGACGGGTTACCAGAATTCCTGAATCCTCAGATATAAGATCCCTGGGAGGGTGATGGCCTTCAATGAGATCTTCAATGTAAGATAAAGCCTTACAGTGGAGAGATTTATATGTGGTCATGAGGATTTTTAATTCTATTCTAGATTTAATGGGGAGCATGTGTAAGGATACCAGGACAGGAAAGATGTGCCCTCTCCTCCGAGTTCGAGTCAGTATGCGGGCAGCTGCATTCTGAGATAATGGTAGAGCAAGGATGCTAGGTCAGTGGGGGGATTTCACCATCACCCCCACAATCCAAGATTGGGTACCAAGCCCCATCAGAGATAGATAGCCTCAGTACAAGAGCTGCTGACCTAAGAAGGAAGATTGTGACCCAACTGGAAACCTGGAGCCTCCGACAAATACCGAAGCTGAGTTGTCAAGTACCTTCAGAAGATCTGCTACAAGATGTGAATGCTGCAATAAGAGCCATCCCAGCAACAATAATCCTCAAAATGCTGGGATATAAGATCAACACAGGGCATAACAAGCCATACCCTCCATGGAAGAGACGGTTGGAGGCTAAGATAAAGGTGACACGGAGAGAAGTCAGACAGCTAGCTGAGCGGCAGAAAGGGAACATGGTGAATAAAGGGGTACCCAGGAAACACAACAAGCTCTCCATACCTGAAGCACTCGAAACTGCCAAACAGACAAACAGCTCTGGCTACCCGACGGAAGAAATACACCAAGGAGATAGAGGCCAGGAGAATAAACAACACCGTCTCCACTCAACCAGCAAAGGTATTCTCTCAGTGGCAGGGAAATAACAGCAGCTGGTCAGACCCACCAAGAGCTGAGGTGGAGAAATCCTGCAAGGGCACATGGGAAAGAGAAGCATCACACAACACCGATGCCCAGTGGCTAATGGACCTGAGGACTGACCACAGCAGCCTCCCAGAACAAGAACCAGTAACCATCTCAATGGCAGACATCCAAGAGAGTGTCAAAGATGAAGAGTTGGTCAGCACCGGGCCCCGATATGATCCATACATACCGGCTAAAGAAGCTGACAGCACTCCATGAGCATCTAGCAGCAGAGATGAAACAGCTGCTAAGGGATGGGATGCATCCAGAAAGGTTGACTGAAGGCAGGACAGTCCTGATCATGAAAGACCCACAGAAGGGATCCACCCCATCCAACTACCGGCCAACATGGAAGCTCCTGTCAGGCATCATGGAGGCTAAGATGAGTAGGCACATGGATTAATATATGAGCGGGGCACAGAAAGGAGTTGGTAGTAACATCAGGGGAGCCAATCACCAGCTACTGGTGGACACAGCAGTCCACAGAATACTTGGTGTGTCATCTGGAAGGAAAGTAGATAAGGAGACTTGGTGGTGGAATGAGGAGGTACAGGAGTGTATACAGAGAAAGTGGTTAGCTAAGAAGAAGTGGGACACTGAAAGGACTGAGGAGAGTAGACAGGAGTACAGGGAGATGCAGCATAAGGTGAAGGTAGAGGCAGCAAATCCAAATAAGGGGCTTATGATGCCTTGTATGCTAGGTTGGACAGTAAGGAGGGAGAGACTGACCTATACAGGTTGGCAAGACAGAGAGACAGAGATGGGAAGGATGTGCAGCAGGTTAGGGTGATTAAGGATAGGGATGGAAGTCTATTGACAGGTGCCAGTAGTGTGATGGGAAGATGGAAAGAGTACTTTGAAGAGTTGATGAACGTGGAAAATGAGAGAACAAAGACTAGAAGAGGTGACTGTTGTGGACCAGGAAGTAGCAAAGATTAGTCAGGATGAAATGAGGAGGGCACTGAAGAGGATGAAGAGTGGAATGGCAGTCGGTCCTGATGATGTACTTGTAGAGGTTTGGAAGTGTCTAGGAGAGGTGGAAGTAGAGTTTCTGACTGGGTTGTTCAACAGGATCTTAGATAGTGAGAAGATGCCCAAGGAATGGAGGAGAAGTGTGCTGGTGCCCATTTTTAAGAACAAGGGAGACGTGCAGAGTTGTGGCAACTACAGAGATAGATAGATAGATAGATAGATAGATAGATAGATAGATAGATAGATAGATAGATAGATAGATAGATAGATAGATAGATAGATAGATAGATAGATAGATAGATAGATAGATAGATAGATAGATAGATAGATAGATAGATAGATAGATAGATAGATAGATAGATAGATAGATAGATAGATAGATAGATAGATAGATAGATAGATAGATAGATACTTTATTAATCCCGGCGGAAATTGCATACTACAGATGCAGTATTTGCTCTGAGGATGTTGATAGAGGATGCAGAAGACAGGGTTAGATGGAGGCAATTGATTTGCTGTGGTGACCCCTGAAGGAAATAAAAATTATAAATATCATGTGCATATACAGTATTTATATATATATGCGCATGATAGTCACATGCATATACATATATATGCATGACCATCAGTGCCTGCTAGAGTGAACTAAATAAAGTTGATTACATTGCATACAGGGTGTTCTTACTCATGGTAATAAGTCAGCATTTAGGCAACCAACAACCTGCCTATGTCTATTTTTAAGGAGTTCCTGTTTCTGATAAATTACTAACTTTTTAATGTTGGAAGCAAATCCATAAACATGATGTCATTGGTTATTTTTCCAACTTGCGTCACCCAACTAACTCCACTAACCCAACCAATGGACATCTGTTTACAAAGGACACCTCATTCAAGTCTGGAGATTTCAGAAGATAAGAAGCTTAATGTTTTTCATCACACTGATTGAGCATTTTAATGGTCAGGAGTTTCAGGGTCAACTTACTCTTCGCTGTTTTCCACTGTCAGAAAGTCCCGTCCCTCCCAAGTTCCTGCTTTTCCCTCAACCGGAAGATACTGAATTTCAAGCTCAACGTAGATCTACAGGCAGAAAGTGATATTAAAAAAGTGCGTGCGTACGTGTGTGTGTGTGTGTGTATGTATCCTCACATCGGTCAGGCTGTAGTTAGCATCGGTGAGGGGTTCCCGTAGCAACACCTTCCCTGCAGTAATAACATGCTGGAGGCTGACAACCAGGTTACCAAGAAGTCTGCATGGACAGATGCACAAACATGTTAAAACGTGTGTGTGTGTGTGTGTGTGTGTGTGCGTGCGTTCGTGTGTGTGTGTGTGTGTGTGTCAGGATTGTTACCTGTTGGAGAAGATTTTACTGGCGTTGTAAACACTGATGGACAAAACCTCATCTTTGATCACCTTACCGTAGTAAGGCCAACGGAAATTCTGTGTGCGCACATACGTACAAACACACACACACACCAACACACACACACACACACACACACACACACACACACACACACACACACACACACATACACACACACACAGAGATTATTCTCCTTTAACATGTCTTTCAGCCATGTTTCACATATAAATATCATAAATGGATGGAAGGTTGAAGTTTCATCATGTGACCAACCATCCGTCGATAGTGTGACCAGTCAGTCGGTCTCCCTCTCCCTCTTGGCGCCTTATCACCCCTCTCGCTGCACTTGTCTACCAGGTGGAGGTGTCCTGAGCATCCATACATCAACTAGACTCACCAACACCTCTTTCCCCAAGCCACAAGTACACTGAACAAACCAGGCAGATCACTATATCTGACACAGAGAAGCACCAACAGCTGTTTGAATCTGTACTTTTGGTACGTTACTGGTTGTGAAAGCTGCTACAGTCTGCTGGCTTACGGGGGGGTTAGGGTTAGGGTTGGGGAGGGGTTGTGTCTCTTTTTTGCTTGTTTAGAACACATGAAAACATTCCTGGAAAGCAAAGACCTGAATTACCCACAACTGGAAGACACCGAGTGCCTGGAAAGACTGTCCTTCATGGTGGATATGACAAGTCTCCTCAACATGTTCGACCAGCGGCCAGTCGACATACGATGGAGAGAGAGACAGGGCAAGAGATAGAGAGAGAGAATCAGGGCAAGAGACAAAGAGAGAGAGAGAGAGAGAGAGAGAGAGAGAGAGAGAGAGAGAGAGAGAGAGAGAGAGAGAGAGAGAGAGAGAGAGAGAGAGAGAGAGAGAGAGAGAGAGAGAGAGAGAGAGAGAGAGAGAGAGAGAGAGAGAGAGAGAGACAGAGAGGGTGGCAGACAGGCTGTCCGGAGTTTAGATGTGTGATTGGCTTCTCTGGCTCCCTCCCAATACCGAAACATTCAGCTCGGGGGAACTGGAAAATTGACCCTGCTTGTAACCGTGAACAGTTGTTTGTCTTATGTGTGGCTGTGACGAGCTGGCATCACATCCGGGGTGTACCCAACCTCTCGCCTGTAGCCAGCTGGGATTGGCTCCAGTGTAAACCTGTGGTCTGTGGTTTGGACAAGCGGCCGAAGATGCGATTATTAATGTCGTCTCATCTTGAAGAAGATGAATGAATTAGTGAAATTATTTTTGCAATAGCACTGTCGCTGCGCAGCAAAGCGATTCTGGGTTCAAGTCCCGCTTTGTACGGAGTTTGCATGTTCTCCCCGGTGTGACACACGGAGTGTACCCTGCCCCACGTCCCCCGTCCACTGGGATAGGCTCCATCGACCCACGACAGCGTAAGAAGCGAGTAAAAAAAATTAATGAATGATTTTAGGTAAACTTTACTGAAATCTTTAATTGAGTCTCACTGCAGATGTTCTGACTTTTATGTCACTGTTTTTTTGTCCTTTTCCAAGCTCTGTTCTTGTTTTCTTTTTCTTTTAGTTTAATAAACTGACATAATTACTAGAGGAAACTCAAGCAACCGCTGAATTCATTTTCACGTCAGCAAAAATGTCACGTGATGTTTTAATGAAAGACAAATTATGAAAGTAAATAAGGAAGAGACTGGTTCTGTGGTTATAGTGGATATTTTTCTGTCTCACTGTAATTATTGTGTGCTAACACACACACACACACACACACTCACACACACTTGGTTACTCCTGAAGAACAAACACCGTGGTGACTCATGGAGCACTCAGGCATTGCAGCTGACCTCTCATGATCGAAGGTGTGGCCCAACCCTCAGTGGGCACAGCCATTGTGAGCTCCACCCACCCACATCCAATCAACAGCTTCTACACGTTTAGAACCATTTAATGCCTGTTGAGTGTCAGAGCGACTGTGTGTGTATGTTAGTCTGTTAGTTTAGTAACTCTGTCAGTAAACCCAGTGGTTTACAGGTGAGAGGCGGGGGACGCTCTGGCCACGATGCCGGTGCTTTGCAGTAATACCCCTCTTACATAGAAAACCACCAAAAAGGTTTCATCCATTACCTACAGCCGCTGGAGACTCTCTTTGCCGGCTACAGGCGAGAGGTGGGGTACACTCCGCATGGGACGCCAAGTCATTGCAGGGCCACACGAAAGAAAAACAACACTCACTCTTACGGACAATTTAATGCAATCAGTTCGCCTCAGCTGTAGGAAGGAATTGAACCTGCAACGTTCTGCTGTGTCCCACTGCACCACCGTTTGTCACGAATCTCACCAGGAGAGTCTCCAACACCGTCCAACTGCTTCTTAGCGTCTTCAGGGTGTTTGTTCATCACCGAAATGACTACATCGTTTATCACAGGAGTTATTCTTTCTCCCACATGTCCTCCCTCATTGCAACTGCTACTCTCCCCAGTGATCTTCCTCTCCTCCTCTGCCCCTTCTCGATGGTCTTCCTTTTCCTCTGGACACTGAAATCCTGGCTCCTCCATCCTCTTCCTCCACTGAACCCTGAGGGTCACTCTGTTTGGACGGTTCATCCTCTGTAGGTCATGAACATCTAATGTACGCTGAGACATTGATTCTTTCAACAGAAGAACAAAATTGACTTTGTATGTGTGTGTATGTGTGTGTGTGTGTGTGTGTGTGTGTGTGTGTGTGTGTGTGTGTGTGTGTGTGTGTGTGTGTGTGTGTGTGTGTGTGTGTGTGTGTGTGTCAAAGGAGTGGTTGCATGTGAATGTGTGTTCTATGGGAGTGGAACAGTTTCCTATCAGCCTCATTAAAATAGTTTCAATCTGAAGCAAACTGGCTGCTCCTCCCGTCTTCTCTCTCCCTCTAGTGAATCTCAGCTCTTCACTCTCCCAGCAGAAGGTAATTGATCAGACAACAGGTTGTTGTTAGATCAATGTGTGTAAAAACTCATTGACAGTGGGTTGTGTGTTCCGGTTCACTTAACCAGCGACCCGGTGGACCAGAGTGGACCGGTGACACCAGTGGGGCTCTACTGACCTCGTTGAAGATGGCCAGGTTCTCACACTGCAGGGCTCTCGTTTTATGGCTGAAACCTGCAGACAGACGACAACAGTGGATTAAAACACACACACAAAAACAAAGATGACCTGCAGGTCTCAGGTCAGCCTCCCTTACACACAGTAGAGTGTGTGAACCCAGAACCTCCTGAAGGACTGTTAGGACCTCCTGAGAATCAAGGTGTGAACTGACATCCTGATGGAGGAGTTTCAGATTTTCTCACAATGTTCATTTCATGTAATACAGTATTATATCATGATTTATATGCATTAGTATATATCTTAGTATTTACATAAGTATGCATTAGTTTATACATTAGCACATACAGTAATCCCTCGTTACTTGCTGATAATGCGTTCCAGGACCACCCACAAATAACGAAATTCCGCAATATAGCGACAAACTATTTATTTTATTATTTATGGTAATTTAAACGTTTCTAAACCTTCCCCATACTGATATTAAACCACCTTCTATCAGTATTACCTTTTCCCACACTCTGATTGATAGACTGTTTAAAGCACTTTTAAGTGTTTCTTTAATACACAGTAGTGTATACATTTCCGGATGCTGCCAGCCAAATGAATGCACGTACGATATCACATGACGACTTATTAAAAATCCACGATGAGGTGAAGCCACGCATCTTGAAGTGCGAATACGCAAGGGATTACTGTATATTCGTATTTATATACATTATTGTATACATTAGTATTTATATACATTAGTAAATACATTAGTCTGAGAAGTATGTTAGAGCGGTGCAGGACATGTATGAGGACCGTAAGACAGTGGTGAGGTGTGCTGTAGGTGTGACAGAGGAGTTCAAGGTGGAGGTGGGACTGCATCAGGGATCAGCTCTGAGCCCCTTCTTGTTCGCTATGGTGATGGACAGGCTGACAGACGAGGTTAGACAGGAATCTCCATGGACTATGATGTTTGCAGATGACATTGTGATCTGCAGTGAGAGCAGGGAACAGGTGGAGGAGAAGTTAGAGAGGTGGAGGTTTGTCCTGGAAAGGAGAGGAATGAAGGTTAGCTGCAGTAAGACAGAGTACATGTGTGTGAATGAGAGGGACCCAAGTGGAAGAGTCAGGTTACAGGGAGAAGAGATCAAGAAGGTGGAGGATTTTAAGTACTTAGGGTCAACAGTCCAGAGCAATGGAGAGTGTGGAAAAGAAGTGAAGAAACGTGTACAGGCAAGTGTCAGGTGTGATGTGTGATAGAAGAGTTTCAGCTAAAATGAAAGGAAAGGTGTACAAAACTGTGGTGAGACCAGTGATGTTGTTTGGTCTAGAGACAGTGTCACTGAGGAAAAGACAGGAGACAGAGCTGGAGGTAGCAGAGATGAAGATGTTGAGGTTCTCTCTGGGAGTGACCAGGAAGGATAGGATCAGGAATGAGTACATCAGAGGGACAGCACATGTTAGAGGTTTTGGAGATAAAGTCAGAGAGGCCAGACTGAGATGGTTTGGACATGTCCAGAGGAGAGATAGTGAATATATTGGTAGAAGGATGCTGAGTATTGAACTGCCAGGCAGGAGGCCTAGAGGAAGACCAAAGAGGAGGATTATGGATGTAGTGAAAGAGGACATGAAGGTAGTTGGTGTGAGAGAAGAGGATGCAAAGGACAGGGTTAGATGGAGGCAATTGATTCGCTGTGGGGACCCCTGAAGGGAAAAGCCGAGAGGAAAAGAAGAAGAAGTATATACATTGGTATTTATATACAATATTATATACATTAGTATGTATATACATTTGTATTTACATTAATAAGTACTAATGACTTCAGGAGGGACAGACCCCAGCCTAGACCAGTTATGATAGGAACGGAGGAGGTGGAGATTGTTCAGACCTATAAATATTTTGGGCTGTGGCTAGACAACAAGCTGGACTGTTGTACAACACGAGCAACACGAGACAGCTGTACAAGAAAGCACAGAGAAGGATGTACTTTCTGAGGAGGCTGAGGGCATTCAACATCTACAGGAAGCTCCTGTGAATGTTCTATCAGTCTGTGGTCGCCAGCGTCCTGTCGTTCGCTGTGGTGTGTTGGGGAGGGAGCGTGACCAAGGCGGATCTCTCCAGGCTGGAGAAGCTGATCAGGCTGGCCAGCTCGGTGGTCGGGATGAAGCTGGACCCTCTGGCAACGGTGGCAGAGAAGAGAACCTTGGACAAACTGCTGGACATCATGGACCATGTCAGCCACCCTCTGCACACCGTTACCAACAACCAGGGAAGCCTGAGCAGCCTGACCAGCCAGAGGCTGCGCCTCCCAACATGCAGGACAAACAGACTTAAGAACTCCTTCATCCCCCGAGCTATTAAACTGCTCAACTTCTCTCTGGGGGAGTTGAAGGAGAAGAAAGTCCACACGAGAGCTGAGGGATGACACAGACAATACAGAAAAAACAATACAAACACTATAGACATTTCACTATACCCATACTTAACCAGGCCTGTTTATTTTTTATTTATATGCCTATTTATGATTTTCTATTTATATATTCTTGATGGGTTATTTATTAATCTTTGTATTTGGTGTTGTACTACTTTCTATGTGCTGGTGCTTTCTGTGTGCTTTTTCTGTGTTTTGTGTACTTACTGTGCTGTGTGAGACAGAGAAATTAATTTCCCTGACGGAACCTCCTTAAGGGATAAATAAAGTTATACTCTACTCTACTCTAGTATTTATATACATTGGTATATACGTACATTAGTATTTATATACATTAATATATACATTAGTATATACATTAGTATATACATTAGTATTTACTTAAGTATATACATCCAAATTTATATACATTAGTAAATACAATAGAATTTTTAAAAATTATTATATACATTAGTATTTGTATACATTAGTTTATACATTAGTATTTATATTTGTATACACATTAGTATTTACATACATTATTATATACATTAGTATGTATATACATTAGTATTTACATTAGTTTTTATATACATCAGTATATACATTCGTATTTACATTAGTATACACATTCATATTTATAAACATTAGTATATACATAGCTATATACAGTACATTAGTAATTAAATATATTAGAGTTCATTTTACCACAAGAAAGTAGTGCATCCCTGGAATGCGCTTCAAGAAAGACTTGTGCATCCCAACATGACGTTTATGCATCCCAAAAGTAATAACAGAATATACGGTAGAAGCGTACGCAAAGATTTGGTTTTGCCAGTACAGTAATCCCTCGCTAATTCGCGCTTCAAGAAGCGCGCCGTCAGTCCATCGCAGATTTTTAGTAGGTAGTCATGTGATACCGTACGTGCATGATTTTGGCTGACAGCATCCATGTGTGCACTGCGCTCAAAACTCACGGAACACAGCGCACTTCCGTGTATTACAGAAAGACTTTAATAATTTTTTTAACAGTATTTGCGTGTGGGAAAAGGTGATACAGATAGAAGGTGGTTTCATATCAGTATGACACACAGTGCAGCAGCGAGCAGTCAAGCCTCTCCTCAGATTGTACTACCAATCGATCAATACAAGATTTAATTAATGAAAGAAAACGGACGTCAGAGCTTAAAGATCTGCTTCTAACTTCAGATCAGTAAATTACCCGCCCTGTTCAAACTGAATAATAAAATAAATATTTTGTCACTATATTGCAAGAATTTCGTTTTATACAGGTAGTCCTGGAAAGCATTGACTGCGTGTAACGAGGGATTACTGTAGTACAATATATAAACTATACATATGTTTTTGTTGAATGGAAGTGCATTTAAAGCTTGCGTCCCAGGGACGCACGTTGTCTGATGATCATGTGTCCCTGTCAAAAAACAAATGCAAATGAGGACATTGGGATAGGATAGGATAGGATAGGATAGGATAGGATAGGATAGGATAGGATAGGATAGGATAGGATAGGAGTGGATAGGAGTGGAGAGGATAGGACAGGTGGAGAGACAGACAGAATTGAGGCTGGGTGGAAAGTGGTGGAAAGTGCTATTATACTAGTAAACAATCTATAATCAATACAATGGCAATAATGACAATTAGTCATGACGACCATAATGATGATGTTAGATCAAATAAAGTTACAGCTCCTCACCTCTCATCTAAGTAGTGTCAGTTCATCTAAGATGAACAGTTAGCAATTGATTCAGAAATCAATCAATCAATCAATCAATCAGTCAGTCAATCAATCACATCTATCAATGAGGAGCCTTTAGATTCCACAGGTTTCACAGCAGCTGACAAAGAGTTTTGTTGATCCATTTTCACCAAACTGAGGAACTGACACCAGCAGCTCACTGACAGGAAATGATGGATTAATGGGTGGTCGTCATGACAACAAATTCAGGCCACTTCCTGTTTGAAATGTACGTCATGACAGCAGCTGACCCGAGGTAGTCCAGCGGGACGATGGGTTGATTTGAGACGCAAGAACATGATCTGGTTTGGTATGACAAGAGTTACGGTACCTGAAGAGGACGTGTCAGTATGGACACACACACACAAACACACACACACACACACACACACACACACACACACTGGGCAAAGGTACAACAGGTAAACTATGATTGTGGATATGATTTAACAGAGTTTAAAACCCTTACATTTTAATCACATGAATTATGATCAAATTGGTGTTTAGCAGAACAACTTGTACTAAACACTGGAGCAATAGTGGATTTGGATTTTATGATAAAAAGAACATAATGATTTATAATATTATATATTCAGTGTGAATATTATTACTAATGTTTCCTGTGATAGAGAAGTCTGAGCTACGGCTCAGAACTTCCTGTGTTGTTCTTCTACGTGACAGAAGTTGATGAAGATGTTTCATCTTCATCAGAAGCTGAGGAGCTGAAATGGTGCTGCACATGGAACCAACGAGAAACGTGAGGTCCTCACTGACCAGAAGTCACGTTAAAATGTTGTAGTGAGTGTCTCAGGAATGTAAATATGTCATTATATAATAATAAAGGTGTTAACAGAGTCTATTTACCTTTAAGCACGACACTTTCTAATGCTCGGTGGACTTAACTTGTTTATTTCTAATTTATTATCTAATGTGTTAAAATAACAGAGACTGAAAGACAGCCAGGTGTCCACTCACTTTACGCCACTATGGAGTGTGTGATTGTTACTGACCTCTGAAGCGGAGTTCAACCTTCCTGTCCGCTCGTCCAGGTAGGTTGGTGATCTTCCTCAGAGAGACAGTGATGGACATGATGATGTGGTACCGGTCCACCTGTCACACCTGTCTCATACCTGTCTCACACCTGTCCAGCTCCTACTGCGCGTCTCCTTCCAGTGCCCTCATCTAGTTCCTGTTGTCTATCTCCTGCAGTTGGAAAGGAACTTCTGTGTCTTTGTTGTTCAACAGGTGATGCCTGGAGTGTGTGTGTGTGTGTGTGTGTGTGTGTGCGTGCACATACCTGTACATGGAGTCTTATAAGTGTGTGTCCGTCTGTTAGGGCAGGTCCTCACTAATGTTTGAGAAAGCAAATAGAGTTGCTCAACTAGTTTCCTTCCCAGAGCGCATGCGCACACACACACACACGTACAGTCGTGAATTAAAATAACCCTTCTGAAGCTGCTTCTGTTTGGAGAAACAACTGAACTTTCACCTGATCTGTGGACCAAAGCATTCTGGGATGTAATATGTGTAACAACCAGTGAAACCAAATATAATCATACTATATTGTTTTAAATTATTTAAACTATTTCAGTATTCATCATTAAGTCCTTTCTTGCCCCCCATCGTGTTGGAACAGAAGCACTCCAGGAGTTTCTCTTCACTCCTAACATTCAGCCAAGCGGCTGTGAACACATAACTGTGTGTGTGTGTGTGTGTGTGTGTGTGTGTGGGTGAAGATGTGTTCAGCATCTGAGGAAGAGGAGGTGAGATGAAGACAGCTGTTCAGGTCGAAACTGAATCAGAAAACACTTAAGAACTGCACACACCAGACGCTGGTTCCCCCAAACCGTTTATTATGACTGTCATCTGGTGTAAAACAGACAGACTACTGGTTCTACTGGTTCCATCAACGGAGCAGCAGTGCTGAGGGTCACATGACACCAGAGTTAAACTGCTTCACAAATATTTACTGAGTGAATTTCATTAAAACCACCTGATCTGTGGACCAAAGCATTCTGGGATGAGTAGTTTTTTTTTATTTAAAGACGAAGCAGACAGGAAGTGGTTTCAGGTTGTAATCCAGACACCTGTGATGTCAACCTGAACTTATTTCTGTAGTTGGCTGTGAACCTGGGCATCCGATGACCTTTGACCCCTCTCCACAGTCAATGCAGAAAACGGTAGTAGAATGCTCCCTGTCAGGTGTATGTGTGTGACACACACCAGTGCAGTCCAGCAGACGAAGGATCACATGACTGACGAAGACACATGATTCTGCAGTGGTACGGATTTTAACACACATTGAGTCCTAGCATAGAAGCTACGAGCTAGCAAGCAGACGCGGGAGGACATGTGTACCAAAAACAAAGGCAAACAGTCGTCTACCTGCCTGTTGGGCTAGTCCCACAACAGGAGTCTGAAGGGTTAACAATACAGCCGTAAGAAGAAGAATTAACTCTGGTTAATCACTCAGTGCTACAAGGTGAGACAACAGTCTGGACAGGTCGGACCACCCTCAGGGTTAGGGTAGATTAGGAGTAGGGTAGGGTAGGGTTAGTGTATTTTAGGATTTGGTTAGTGTAGGTTAGGATTAGTTGGGTTTGGGTTGGTTTGGATTGGGTTAGTCTAAATTGGGATTGTGGATTTAGGCTAGGCTAGGATTAGGGTAGTTAGGATTAGGGTTGGATTAGGGTAGGTTAAGATTAGGGTTGGGTTAGGGTAGGCCAGGATTAGGGTTGGGTTAGGATTAGGGTTGGGGTAGTTTAATACTGATTGAAGGCAGCTCTCAGCTTCTGGTAACATTTAGTCCAGATGGGTCCAACAGTTTTTTTTCCTTTGATATCCCAAAATGTTTAACTCAAAAATATTTAATCCTTGTTTCTGCACCATGAAACATCTCTAAGATGTATAACAATTAATTTGAACACCCCATTGATTGGTAACCCAGGGAACTGGAGGCGGGGTCACATGACATCAAGGTCGTAAATTTAGAAGTAAAAGTTGTCTGCATTCAGCCAGAGGCTCCAGACATCAGCTGACCGCAATCATTCAGCTGATCGATTGACCAGATCCAATCATAATGATGTGAGGTCAATGTTTCAAAGATTAAACCGGGGTCAATGATGTTTGAACCGAGTCATAAACCCACTGACCACCAGCGTCAACACCCACAATCCATCAGGCTGGATCAAACAACCTGATGTCACACAGAAGACGACAGAACAGTACACAGAGAAGGCTTTAGAGGCTAATTGGAACATATAATGGTGTCAAAATGTTATCAAGATATGCCATTAAAATTTAACACTATAAAAATATGCTATAAAGATATGACACTATCAAGATATAATGCTATCAAAATCAATTGCAAATAAAATGCTATTAAAATATAATCAATATATACTGAGATAAAGATATAACAATCAAAATATAGTACTATCAAAATAAATTGCTATTAGAATATAATGCTATGAAGATACATTGCTATTCATAATATATTTAGAGGAATGTGCAAAGCGTCATTAAAGCTAACAGGTTCCACACAGACAGGATGACGTCATCACCGATCTGGTGTCAGATTTAAGGCCACAGTTCTGTTAGTGTCCACTAGAGGCCACTGTCATCACTTCTGACAGCAATCAAGTCTTCTGTTACTATGGCAACGACAATAGAGTACCAGGTCAGCCTAAGACTGACCGTGTTTCTGTCAGTCTATCTTCAACTGTCTGTCTTTCTGTCTCTGTCAGTCTGTCTTTCTGTCGGTCTGTGTTTGTCGGTCTGTGTTTGTCAGTCTGTCTTTGTCTGTCTTTCTGTCTCTCTTTGTCCATCTGTCTTTGTCGGTCTGTCTTTCCGTTGGTCTATCTTCATCTGTCTGTCTTTCTGTCTTCACCTGTCTCTCTGTCTTTGTCTGTCCGTTGGTCTGTCGGTCCGTCCAGCTCTGTGATTGTTCAACAGGTGATCTGCATAGTTAATCTGTAACCATCAGCAGGAATCAATAATCAATCTCTGATCCTCCGTCTTGATGGCTCCACTTAGAGGAGAGACATAAAACAAGAGGGAATCAGAAAGGGAATGGTTGATGGCATCCTGATTTGGCTGGCAGCTCAGTACCGCTGAGAAATTGGCTGAAATTTTGAAGAGGCTTCAAACACATGTAGCAGGATAGAGCAGAGGGGCGTGGTCTTGCAGGTCTGGAGTGTGTATAGCGGGGGTTCAGGCGGGGGGCAGATCAGGTTCAGGGTTTGGCAGCAGCGGGAGCTTTCGTTGGTTCCAGGCCCCTCATCTTGAAGAAGGACACCAGCTGCTTGGGAACCTCAGCAAGGACCGACTTGGCCAGAGCCTCCTTGGGAGCCTACAGAGGAAAGAGTCTAGGGTCAGCGGGCCTACCAGAACCTGGCCTACCAGAACCTGGCCTGAGAGAACCTGACCTACCAGAGCCTGGCATACCAGAACCCCTCCCCCTTAAGACAAGGCCAAGAATTGGACTTCCATCACTTCTACTGGACATTCAGAACCTTACATCTTTGAATTTTCTGTAGGGGACGAACTGGACGATGTCCCTGGCGACCGCCTCCCCGACCGTGGACCTCAGCACGCCGTCATCACCATCCAGAAGCTCCATGGCCTTGAAATCGGCCGGCCCCACCCCCACAATGATGATGGACAGTGGAAGCCGCGACGCCCGAACGATGGAATCCCTGGTCTGGTCGAAGTCGGTGATCTCTCCATCGGTGAGGATGAGGAGGACGAAGTACTGCTGCAGAGAGACGCAGGAGTGTGTGAGTGTGCGCACCACTGATCGGTGTGTGTGTGTGTGTGTGTGTGTGTGTGTGTGTGTGTGTCCTCACAGATGCTGTGTTGCCCTGCATGCTAGCGGCAGCGATGGAAGCCACGTGATTAATGATGGGGGCAAAGTTTGTGGGTCCAGAGAGTCTGAGCTGAGGCAGCACCATCCGGTAGGCTTCAACGATCCCCTGAATACCTGAGGAAGATGAAGACAAAGACGCGCTTCAATGGAGATGAAGACTTTACATGAAGAACAGGAGAAGCAGCACAGGTTGTTCCCAACCTACGGCACTTGGTTCGTATCCACAAATGTTAGGCAGTCAGATGTTCATATCTTGAGGACAAGCTGTAAACAGATGTAGATGACTGTCTTGATGCATTGACCTACGTTGTGCTACTGTGGTTGTTTAAAAGGAATCCATCTTGTAGCAACGTCTTTGTTTAAACTGGCACTGGAATGACTCCAGTGTTGGTACCACAGAACCACTATGACCTACTATGGGACTTCCTCATCACAACTGTGACTTGAGTTCCGTTCGACCATGTGCAGGTACCTTGGCAGTGAGGATTGGTCGGGTTGAAGTTGAGGGCAAACTCATGGTGTGCAGCCTGAAAGGTCAACAAGACAACCTCTGAATCAATCTGTTCTCCTCTACTCAGTAAAACTAGAAACGTTCAGCTGTTAAATCACAAGACTACAAAAGCTTCTCAAAAGGTTTGAGGACAGAAGGCCTACCTGGTAGTCTGGAGGCAATTTGGCTCCAAACCCAAAGGCTGGAAAGAATTTATCCCTGAAAAGGGAGACGAGACATCCAACATTAAAGAGAGCTGGTATAGGTTTGTTGGTTATACAACGTAGTGTTTGGGTCAGGCTGGAGAATGTAGGGTCTGGTCAGAGGCTTTCAAACTGGAGCCAGGGGTAAATCCCAGGGCTCCTTGAGTAGATCCAGGAGTTCCCAACAACTCAGGGAATTATTTTTTCTACTATAATTCCTCCCATAAGTAGTCTTAAAAAAAATCTCAAAGTGTGTTTGAGCAACTTACAAATGAGCAACTTGTAAAGGGGGACGGTGCATTGGTCAAGGGCAATCCGTTATTAAAGTTATTATTTACAAGCAAATTCTGACCCAAGGGGGAAGCTTTGAACTAAGATTAAGATCAAAGATTAAATCAACTTGATCAATCCCAGAGAGGAAATTACTAACGTGTCGTAGTCCTGGACCACCTGGCCCACAGACCACAGGGCCGACAGGTACTGGTTCAGCCCGTCTGGACTCATGTAGTGCAGAGAGTTGGGCGACCTGGGGTCACCGTTGGAGCCAGTGAAGTCGATCCCCACCTGTGGAGTTCAAACAACATCCTCACGGGTTCTGTTAACGCTAACCGGGTCACAGATACTGTTTAAAGGTTCAAACAGGTTCCAAGTATTGGTGACCTACGGTAAAGTTGATCTGGCAGCCCCCCATCACATAGTCCAGGAAGGTGTGCTGAGTCACCAGCTGCAAAGACACAAACAAAAGAGTCAGGAGTCCTACGGGGATCAATAAAGTTCAATTCTTCTATTTCTGTCCTCAGACTTCATGACATTATGGAAATGTGTGGATCAACACGATGGAAAACCCAAGAACACAATTCTACAACTCTTAGAACTGGAACGATCTAGAAGACACGCCGCCTGCCAGGGCCCGTGATGCCCTCACCGGAGGCTCAGCTGTTCAACTTCATGCTGGGGGGACGTCTTCTAAGCCACTTAGAGACTGTACCGCCTGGCCAGGAAGAGCTAACTGTGGCGTGCAAACCTATAACTTACTGCGAGCTACTAATCCAACAGCTTATCCTGCCATCACACTGCCTGCTGTGATTCCCTACCACTACGTGTGAAAGAGGTAGTTGAACTATTTCAACCTCTGATCACCCGATTCTGGTCTAGTTTAGTTTCGTTCACCATCACTGAACAGTCTTTACATTATCTGTGTTTGATGTCTTTTTGTCTTTTTTTTCTAATGACTTATTTGGCTTTAGTGTTTTTTTGTAACACAGACCATGATGCATCAGGACTTGGTGCTTGATTGAAAACTGATTGTTTGACATCAACATAAACTTATCGGTAACTGAAGAGATAATATGATCAGTTTAAGCAAAAGGAATTCAGAATACAGTATTTTTCTGCACTATGAGGCGCCCTGGATCATAAGACGCACCACCGGTTTTTGAGAAAATTAAAGGCTTTTAGGTGCGCCTTATAGTTCGGAAAATACTGTACATGTATATGGGTGATTTATGTCCTGAGTACTGTCTGCAGGCTTCACAGCAAGCCCCAACACCTGTGGCCTTCTGAGTAATGTGGTCTTTACGTTGCAGCTCTTCACATAGACGACTCCAGAGTTCTTGTAGCTCTTCTTCTTCTTCTGTTTCTCCGGGTGGATGCAGTTGAACTCCACCTGGGGACAGACAGTCACACAGTTTGGTGATGCATGGAGGACAGACGCCTGGAGGAGGTCAACTGACCCGTCAACTCACCGGCGAGCCATGAGCAGCTTTTTGCAGCTCCGATACTTTAGTGGTGAAAGACCCAATCAGGTCATGAGATCCATCGTTATCGTAGTCAGAGCAGTCCACCTGTAGGGGGGGACAGAGGTCATGTGACCAGGGGTCTCAGGCGGGGCTTTAAAGAGAGAAGCGACATCTGATTGGTGGAACCTTCAGGGGTCTTTCCAGGTCACTGCAGCAGAACGTCTGCAGTGGAACGGTGAACTTCTTCCAGGTGGGACTCAGATTGTTCTTCACCACCTACACACAAACACAATCAAAATCATCAGCATGACTTCATGTTTGTGTCATTCAGCTGGATAATTTATAGTGAATTCATAAATACAGAAGCAGATGTGTATGTCTATGTGTGTGTGTGTGTGTGTGTACCTCTGTTCTGTGGACCAGCTGCCATTTTCCATCATCTCCTTTCCTAGAGATCTCCAAGAAAGGATCCGACTTCCCAAACGTGTCCTGAAGTAAACAGAAGACAGACGACCCCCCCCCCCCCACTATCAGACTGGATCCTAACCAATCAGAAGGCCTGGCCTCTGATTGATTGGTCCTGAACATGTGACGTGTGAAGAAGATGTGAGGAGCAGGAGATACCTTCTTGTCAAGATTTTTAGCCTCCAACTCCAAGACGATGGCTCTGTTGTCCTTGATCTCCTCTGCGGTGACCTATACACACACACACACACACATTCATCAACACACACTATCAGATGTGTTTCTCCCAACACGCTGACTTCCTGCTAATAAAGATGTTCTTTTTTCTCAAATCACTCTAACGCTATGATTTCATGTCGACTCATCCATTCTGGGTTGGTTTCCTGTTTTTAATTTATTTGAATTATTATTATTAACATTATTTCTTTTGCAAGATAATAAAATGTTATTATTCTTCCTTGGCCACCAATCCTCTAATCCCATTCACAACTGCTTGAGATTATATTGACTTTAAAATGAACTAAAAAATCTCACACGTATACACACACACGCACACACACACGCACGCACATACAGTGACGGTTCCTTTCCCGGCAGGTTTGCCTTTCTTCAGCTGCAGAGGTCTGGTGATCGTTTTACTGGAAACAATCTGAAACACACAGACAGATTAGTGTTCAGATGTATCCATGGCAACAGATTCCTGTCCTCCATCACTGCAGTAGTGAACGCAGTCCAGTCTCTCTACCAGAGAGGCGTGTGTTTCAGAGGAGGATGTGAGTGAATTATTGTATCTAATTCATTCAGCAGACAGTAAAAACTGGGTCAAACTGATGACGGGTGTTTTGGTGTGTGTGTGTGGGGGGGGGGGGCGTACCTGTCCCAGCGTTAGCTCCACCCCTCCCAGGTAGTCGTCATCGCCCAGGTCTTTGCTGGCGTTGTCTATGTCGTAGATCGCCACCTTCAGATTCTGGACCGTCTCAAAGTGGTAGTCCAGCCGGAGGCGCTGGCTGAAGGCCGGGCTGGACGTGTTCATCAGGCGCTCGGTGCGTCCCAGCTGGGGACACAGAGGGGAGAGCGCTCACTCATTCCACTCACGGATCGGGGCGCCCCTTGAACCCTACACGACCTACCTCGACCCATTTGCTCCCTGAGCTCTGCAGCAGAACGCACAGAGGATCAGACTTGGAGCCGACGTCTTTGTCCAGCAGGTTTGAGCAGGAGACGCTCAGCTCCACCTTAGAGACACAGTCCGCCATCTGGGGGCGACACAGAGGGGGGGGTCAGTGGTCAGCTCCTACTGGTCAGTTGGTTCTCACCCATTGGTTCACC
Organism: Antennarius maculatus; assembly: GCA_013358685.1. Lineage (NCBI taxonomy): Eukaryota > Metazoa > Chordata > Actinopteri > Lophiiformes > Antennariidae > Antennarius > Antennarius maculatus. The sequence goes on along the minus strand of CM023609.1, from coordinate 5,048,437 downwards.
TCAATTGATAAATAGAAGGAACGGCAGATATTTCTGCTTCCCTTTTATCACCAGGTTGTCAAAACGGGAACTCGGAGAACTCTGTTCATCTCTGACTTGTTCCTCCTTTAACAGTTAAACCACTCGGTAGTTTTATACATTTATAAAGATATAATGACAGGTGTGGTTCTGTTCCGTTCTTCGTCACTTTTAAAGCGACTCCAGACAATTTAGAGGTCAGTCACCGTGAAGCTCAGGTTAGAATGTCAGCAACATCAAGCACTAATCAAAGATGAACCATCATGAACCACACCAGAAGTTCATTCATCAAGTTAATGATTACATGAGAACCTCGGAGAAACTTCTTTCATTATTGCTGAATCATTTATATCATCTCTCAAATGTCAGTGTCTAACATTCATTCATTCATTGTCATGTACCGCCGCTGTATCCGCTGTAGCGGGTCACAGGGAGCTGCAGCCTATCCCAGCTGACATAGGGCGTGAGGCAGGGGACATTTCAGGCATGATGCCAGTGCACGCGGAGCCACATACAAAGACATACAAACACACATACACACACTCACTCACTCCTACGGGCAATTTGGGACCAGCCAATAAACCTGAAGCGCATGCTTTTCGAGGTGGGAGGAAGCCGGAGAACCCGGAGAGAACCAACATATTGTCAGTAAAATGTTCAATGTCAGTTTTCTTCTGCTTTTACTTTTGATTTAATTTAAAACTAAATTCCCAAACAGCTATGAACCATTTTATTCCTTTAAAAACTAATTGTTCCTTTTCTCCAGCTCTGTGATGACGTCACCCCACCTGTAGTTCAGGACGACATCCAAGTCGTGTTTCTGATATTCATCTCTCAATATGTTTTGAACTGTTGATTCGACACATATTATCATCTCCACTAAGATTACAAGAATATTAACAAACAAAAAACAGCAATTCAAGTTTTCATAACTCAATTCCTTAAAACTAATTTGACTTGTACCACGTCAAAGTAAACATATCATTATCAATTTTGTAAACAAATGCATTAACAAACCATAATAATAATCTGTTTGCTTTAACAAAGCCATAAATGTACCATGAACACAACCTCCCATTAACGATCCGCCCTAAACCCGCTGAACCGCCTCCCGGTCTGCGCTGACTGTCTACCACTGGATTCTCCGGCAGGGCCCTGAACGCAACACCGGTCTGACCCTGAGCACGAGCCCCGCGCCGGTGGACCAGTTCGAACCAGTCCCCACACACACAGCAGTGTAAACACAAACTAGTGATTCAACTCTTTCTCTTATCGTCCGGAGCAAACAAGAAGGCGGACGCAAACCGACCTCCAGTCCGGAACAGGAAGCAACGCCTTTGCAGTCACGGTTAACTCCCACAGCCAAACGCGCTGGTTGTTACCTGCTCGGTTCACGTTCGTCCTCCTCACGAAAAGCAAAACTGGAGTTTAAACTCACTGTTCACCAGGAACACAAACCACACGTCCGCTCGCTTCTGTGAAGCAGCTCTAAGCTAACAGGGAGCGGCTCTCGGTCAGGGCACGAGCTGATTGGACACGCTGCTACACTAGCATGTTATCATTGGACGAAGCGACTGTCAGTCACGCCCTCTACCGCTTGATTGACCAATGACGCTTTTTATTAGTGTGGAAAGGACACCAGCTAAGGATGACACTGTCAAACGGGTTCTTTCAGAATAATAGCTGTATTAGAGCAAACCGGAAGTCACCTTTCAGTTTAAAGCAGGTATTTCCTCAAACGTTACATACCAACAATTTCAAGGTATATTTTGAAATCAACAAGAAAAGCCCAAAAGTTCACTTGACTGTAGTTGAACCGGAACCCCTACTCTGATTCTATGGAGCAGGACACAAACATTGTTTCAAATCATCTGCATGCCTGTAAGCCTGCTGTGTGTGTGTCTATAAATAGAAAATCACACAGGTGTGTATGGGTGTGGATATTAAGAGTGGAAAAAAGTAATTTCGCTACAGGGATTATTAAAGTATTTTATTTATTCTGACAAATCAGTTACCCAATAAAACCAGCCTCATGAAATAGATTGACAATTTAAGATCCAGCAACAACAGTGTTTCCACTTCCGGAATGGTGTTTAACAAATACTAAGTGTGCTAACCAGCTCTCCTGTAAAAATATTTTTTTAAAAAAACCCAAGTCATACCATGTCATAACTGGAAATCAACCACATCTCAAACTGTTTGTATTGCTGGAGGTATTCACTGATGACAACATGAGGCCAAACAATCCTTTGAGATTTGAGTATGTGACATGGTTGGGATTTCCTAATAATCAGAGCAAGACCTTTAGATAAGACACATTTTGATTAAAACACTGTTTACAAGGAAAAGCCATGACCTCACACTATTTCTGACTTGTTAAGGACATGTTTATGCTTTCGTGTTGAGGGAACACACTCAACGCTGAGCTGTAGAGCACCCAAGAACTTAGACAAACAGAACATCACACAGTAAGAGCTGAAAGGGGACAAAATAAACTGAGCATTACCTCACAGAGAAAAGGACAAGCTCATTTTATTCATCCTTTAAGCCTGATCCACAACGTGGGAAAAGGAAGCGGCATCACATCAACGATGAGAGACAACAGAAAAGACCAATTCAGTGATATGAGGAACCCCGTTAAACCCAGTGATCCTCTCTCCCACAGTGACCCCACTTGGTCCATTTCTGGATCATCAGCTCTACCGTGCTACTTACACTCTTTATCAAAGTCTAATCCTACTCAAGAGTTCAGCATCTCATCGACAGACCACGCTGCAGAGTAAGGTCAACAGCCGCTGAAAGGGACATACAAGGTGGACATTTTTGTAATAGTTTTTTTGGATTTCTTCCTGCATTCATTGCAGAACATTAGCAGTAGCAAACAAAGTACTAGTCGTGAGTTAGAAGTAGAATTTTATTACATTAACCGCAGGTCTGGACTCAGACCCAGCCCTGCATCTATCATGAGAGTAATTTGAACACAACTTCTTATATAACATTTGGTTTGAAACCAAATTAAAACTATGCAATAACACAAACATGTATTGCCTCCAGTTAGGTTTGTCAAAAAATGGCCTTTAACACCATTTACCACATGCCATTTCTTTGGACCTAAACACTACATACAGGATAGGCTCACTATATCCTGTCCCAACATGGTCCATCAACTAGCTTTTACTGTTATGTGAAGCGTTGTGATGGACATTCATCCTCCAGTCGCTCATCAGACATTGCTACTGCTGGTTGGTGCACTTATCTGTCATGTCTCAGGTACTGACGTTCTCATCTTGGCGTCTGCCACTCACCTGCAAGTCCTGCCTTTGCCTCTCTACTGATCAGTCGGAGGGGGCGGGGTCTCAGTAGGTGACCGACAGCTCATTGTCAGTCGTTCTACCATCACCAACCCAACAGACTCTTTAGACTAACATCCTCAGCAGAAACCAAAACCTTCATCAAGGGTTTTACAATGGTGGTGACAGCCAACCCATTTGTTTAATGCAGGAACAGGCAAACTACGGCCCGCAGGCCATGTACGGTCCATTGGGCTTTGTAATCCGGCCCACTGAGCCTGCTTAAACTATTTAATAAATTCTTATGAAATAAATGCAGCTTTAAAATAATTTTCACAATAAGCCTTGCATATGTATGCTTTGCTGCCCGTTAAAGGCCCAAACCTTTTATACAATTATTTTACATATCATTTGCACTATAATAAACATCCATCTGCTCCTGAACTGGCCCGCCAGTCAAAATGTTTGCCCAGCCTTGCCGTTTCACTTTACTTTCTTATGACCCGTTTCTTAATTTCTTAGTCATATACACCATGTAAAACAGGTTGAACATTATCTTCATTTTACCTGTTTGTGAGGTTAATAACCACTTCAAACTATTTCCACTGATGTTTTCAGCTACTTGGGTTTGATACAAGTCATTTGTTGAGTGGACGGAAGATTTATGGGCCTTTATTTAAAATTTGCATGAACACAGCTCTTTAGATGGTGTCATTTAAATCAAGCACAATAAAAGGATTTGAAAAATTGCACGTCTTTCTGTATTTAAAAAATGAATGCTTTAATCTTTAAGTTTCATGTTTACAACAAATGAATGACTTATTTAATAGTTTGGGTTATTAATATGTTGAATGTTAAAATTTGAATATGATCCATGTGAGCAATTTTTTTGAGCTCAATGTTTTAATTTCCTGAACATTGGACTTTGTTACTGTGAATTTTATTTTTAAGTCTATTTTCTATGGTTAAATAAAATATGTCATCCATGGATAAATTGTGTTAAACAATTTCAGACTTGCTCCACATTTGCTTTGCTCTTTTTGCATTGCTCTAACCGAGACACATTCTGGAGGAGACAACAGCATCAGCCACAACAAAACTGGGTCCTACAAAACAAAAGGTCTCCAAAACTTCACAAACCATTGGTTTCTCAGCTTTCCCACGGACTCCCCATGCTGGACATTAGTTACCCTACAGAGCAGCCATCACTTTAAAAAAACAACAAGTTTACATAATTGTGCCTCATTACAAGCAACATTGAAAGATAAATTTTGATTTTTCTTTGTCAATGTCTCCAAAATAATGACTGCACCAGACAGGAACTGCAAACATTATTAGAACAAAGTTTAATCACCTTTTAAGTACCTTGTGAGGAAGATCTCAAACTGAAGGTCATCTGGATTTAAAAAAAAACCACCTAGTCTTCCATTGAACATTTATAACAGACAGAAAATGTGATTTAGTGACACAAATGAATCCCTGAATCAAAAGATTTCCATCATCAGGCAGTGAAGATCAAACAGTCAGAGAAAGCTGATGTAGATAAGCAGGTGTGCATCAAGAACATCCTTTTATTGACTAAAGCAAAGGAGACTCATTGTTATATGATCATACAAATTTGTTCACACTGACAATAGTAACAAAAGTTAGCTTTAAGGTGAAAACATCGAAATTAAAATAATCAAACATGCATACAGCAAAAAAAGCTTCCTAACTAAAAAAAATGCTGTATACTCTCAGCGCTCTAGTGTCCAAACACCGATTATGTGCTGCCGAAAGAGAGGAGCTGGGGTGGAACGGATCAAAAACACAGCAACATTAGAAAAACATGTGGCAGAGAGGAGAGAATCAGCAGCCCCGTCATTATTTACAACATGAGTCAGTAGTCTGTCCATCCCACGTCCTCTACATGTCAACGGAGCACTACTTCAACACAAAACTGATCAACATGTTATGCGAGCCACATATTGTCAATCATTTAAAAATGCAACAGAGCATGTCAGTATAAGTTTTACCATAGCAACATGGGGCATGTCAACATTTCACCACAGCAACGGAGCATTAACATTTGATCATGACAGCATTGCTTTTCATATTATACCACAGCGCTAGAGCATGTATATTTTAAACCACAGCAGCAACAGCATACGTAAGCGCATACAGCAACACATTTTATCAGCTTCATTATTATCATCATGCTAACATGACAATTAAACACAATAATGTTCATTGTGTCAAGTGTAGATACTGTTTGAGAAAAAGTTGCATTGGTAACAGGGTAAGAAACAACCATAAAACCTGCCAACACACACACATACATATATATCAATATCACAATTTGCTGAAATAGTGAAGATGCAGAAAAGAGTAAATTCTTGAGCACAGTTATCCCATTGGACAGAAACCAAATGGCTGCCTGCCATCATTGACACACAAGTCAAAAATGACAGTCATTGGGTAGAACTCAGCATCAACCAAACTGCTATCTCAGATTTTGTTGGCTTTGTTTCAACAGAAGGTAGTCCCATGTAACGTTTTCTTTATGTAGTCTGATTTGAATGAGGCTTTAACCCAGGCTTATTTTGACCTTACGTGCTCCGATTGGTCGGTCATTAAGGTCCATAACGGCAGCAGTTGCTTCTTCGGGGTTCTGGAAGGCCACCATGGCCTCACCAGTTGGCAGGCCTTTCTCACTGAACTGCAGACAAACTGAGCCTGGCACCACCTGGTAACCGTAAAAGAAGTCCATGATCTCGTCAACAGTGACAGTGAATGGCATATTCTGAAGCCGCACAATAGTTGGACCAGCAGCACCTCGTTGACTGCTGGGATTAGTAGATCCTCCAGGGACCGGCTGGCCACGAAGACCGTCAGCTCCGGCTGTGAATACCTGCTGTCCACCAGTAACCCCGCCACTTGCACGTCCTGGGTTGCTGTTGTCGTTGTTAGCCCCTCCCCCTCGGTTTTGTCCTCCTCCAGCCCCCTTTCTGTTGGCATTTTCAAAGGGCGCCAACCCTCTAAGTCCATCCTGGCTGAATGTAGCTACTCCAGTAGCTCCAGGTCGAAAGCCAGGTGGCTCCAAAATTGGTGCTCCAGGAAGGCCGGCAACAAGTGGAGGAGCCACGCCCATATTCACATCCCCCAATCCTGCTGCTAGGGGAGGGAGAGGAGGAGGTCCAGCCAGACCATTTCCTGGAGTTGAAAATGGTGTCACAAAAGGGGCACTACTGAGGTTTCCCATAGTATTTCTGAGAAAGCTGAATTCCTCACCACTAATTCCAGCAAATGGATTGATTTGGGATTGCTGGGAACTGGGCTGGGTCTGCAGATGCTGATTCTGAGTGTGGCTCAATTGGTTCTGGTTCTGACTGCGTTGGCCCCTCTTGTTCTGGGGTGGAGGATTCCTCTCAATTTCCTTCATCTGCTCAAACGTTACAAGGTGGACAAAGGCATCGCGACCATTGAGTTTTTGTCGGTGGAGTCTTTCAGCTTTACGGCCATCTTCCTCAGTTCGCAACTGGAAAACAGCTTGGCCTAAACCATTGCCGTTACTATCTGTCAGAACCTTCAGGGTATCCTCATAAAGGCCCACACCTTCCAGGAAGGCACGGACATCCTTCTTGGAGATATTGTAAGGGATGTTGGAGATATGCGCACAGTTCCTGGGAGCTTTTAAGCCATCGTGGTTCTTGCCTTCACCATGTACAGCTTCACGTTTTCGGATGGTGTCAATCTTTTCAAGCATTCCCTTCTGGCTGATTGGGTGGACCTGGATGAAGCGAGTGCCCATGTACTGCATGTGTGCACCCAGGGCAGTCTTATAGTCCTGTTCTGTTTTGAACTCAAGAAAGCCCTCCCCTGTGGCTCGCCCATTGGGCCCATAGGCTATGTAAATGCTGTCCTCTATGATGGCCAAGTTGTTAAAGAATTCCTTTATCTGTTTCTTGTCTGCCTCATAAGGGAGGCCTTTCAGGTACACACAGAATTCTTGCCGGTGGGGAGACCGAGACCTTCCTCGCTGATCCCTGCCTCCTGACCCAGCAATACCACGACGGCTCAGCTGGTCCTGTGACTCGCTGTTTAATTTGTTACTAATGTGGGTAGCCAGGCTGGGCCCACTGTCGTTTATGCTGGCCCATTGCCGTTCGGTACCTGGGTTGATCTCGATGAACCTCTGGCCCATCATTCCTCCTCCCCGCTTCACAGCTTCAAAGCTGTCTTGGGGTGAGAAGAACTTAACCATAGCCCTGCCAGTTGGCCGGCCCTGTCCATCCCTCAGCAGGCGAACTCCATCCACCCCAAGACCTCGAAAAAAACTCCTAATGTCCACCTCTGTGCAGGAGAATGGGAGGTTCTGTAAGAGGACAAAGAGCTCATCGGGGTTGACCACTCCTGCTCCACTGGCTGCAACAGCCGCCTTCATATGGGCCTGGAGGCCAAGAGAGGCCAGGGGGGACAGAGGGTTGAAGAGCATGGGACTGGGGGTTCCAAGAGGGAGGCCAGAGCCCAATCCTGCTGGAGGAGGTAGGGATGGGTTAAAAGGAGGCAGAGAAGATATGTGGGGGAGGTGGGACATTGGAGGCACTGGAGGGCCTTGGGACAGTTGGGAAACTGTAGGGACAGGAGGGAGGGAGGACACTGGGGGAGGAACTGGAATGGTGGGCAGTGTGGGCATGGGAGGCATGGAAGGCATGTTTGGAAGTGGAGGGATGGGTGGAGGTCCTGTACCAAGTGCTGCCAGAGCTGTAGTGATAGTGGGGGCGGAGCTGTAACTATTGGGGAAGCTGGGCACTACGCTGGCCACTGCTTTGTTACTTGCTGGCTCCTGAGATGAACTTGCTGCTGTCACTGAGACCTGGTTGATATTGAAACCCTGGTTTCCATGACTACTGGATCTGCCTCCTGCTCCAGGTTGCACTGTGGGTATGGGGGTGGCAACTTGTCGGTTGGCATTTCCTGCTGTAGCTGCTGCTGTCTCCACAGTGCCTGACCCAGCCTCAAACCTGCGGCGACTAAGTTCAATCATGTTCTGCATTTCGGTCTTGCTGCTAAGCAACAGTGACACTTTGGAGCCCTTAATGGACCCACCTGTACGCATCATCCCCAGTCGAGCATCTTCATCAGTGGCAAAGACGATGAAGGCCTCGCCATGTTCACCCCCAACGATGTGCACTCCCCCGTCAGGGATGGTGAGGCCAGAGAAGAAGTGTCTGATGTCCATGGTGCCGGCTACTATGGGCAGACCCTGCAGCCTGATGACTACCGCCATATTGACTGCTAAACAACAGCTCTATAACCTGGGGAGAAAGCAATACTACTGTCAGATGGAGACGAGGAAGAGGATGACCAGTGGTTTCCAAAAGTTTCAGGAAAAACAGATCTGACTTCACAGGCAAGTAAAAGCTTTAACTTTAAATTGTTACCACACACTAACCACAGACTGCTATTGAACCAACGTTTGGGTCCTGACATTTGGAAACCAGCGGTGTTTTGAGGAGCTTTGGGGATGAAACATGGTTAAAAAAAGTCACCAGCTTTTTATTTACATTCTCATTCATCTCAATGTGATGTCACGCTCCTCCTTAATTGGGGGCACCCAACCTCCCCCTCAAAGGTCAAATATATTTAATTCAATTTTCAATATAACACCAAATCATAACAGAACTTTACCTTTCCTACAGAACAGGTCATTGCCTTATGCTTTTATTAAAATGACTAAACATCCTTTTTATCTTATTAACACAATGGCATGTCATTTCTGTCTCTCCATGGTTCTGCCCCACGCACAAAAACACACACGTTCACACACACATATAAGTGAACACGTACCCTCTAGTGGGCAGAAAGTCAACATTGGAAAATTTGTAGTGCAAACCATCTGACAGACACCGACATCTCTGTTTGAAGTAGAGAAGAAAAGCCCAAGAATAGAACGCCCTTCTTCTGGTACGCAGCAAAAGACTAAAAATTATTCTACAGGTAACACCGAATGGATGTGTTGTTGTCTTTCAATGTGGACTTCATACATTAGGATATCTAACAGCAGAAATTAACATGCATCCTGCAACTTCACTGTATGTACCTACGGGTTTGTGAAATCACACTGTATACTCCTCCCACATTAATACACACAAGCCAAGAAAAAATTGGGAGACTTTTCCCATTACTGAGTCACATTCCGGTTGTAACAGCATGAGCTTTTTCCAACGTCTCATAGCATGTTGCACATGTAAACCTCTGCTTACGTTGTTTTGAGTTACATCGTTCAATTATACGGTGGTTTTAAAAAAAAACATGGAAAAATAAAAATGAAGCTTTCTTCCTTATCCTCCACTTTACGTCTGTCCTCCACAAATATTAGAATCACAAAATCACAAGAAAACCATTAAAATCACATGTCATGTTACTGTATAATAAAGAGTAAAAACATATTAGCCTGTAGCAACTTCAGTGAAACACAATGAAGAAGAAACGACTGAAGACAAGACGGTGTTATTTTTTCTGTACAATATCAATAACAAAACGTCATTGCTTCTAAGCTTAAAATAGATACGTATTAACCAACAATATAAATACTTTCATAAATAATCATTCCTAGAACTAGGAACAGTTATCTTAAGATTAGCCTGGAGACGAGTTAATTCGACCTACGTCGTTTTTTGACCTACGATGCTGGAAACAGTTAATAACGTAAGCCGAGGTTTACTTGTACCTCAATGTTAGAAAAAAAAGTATTATCAGTGGCAGTCATCATTTTAGTCGTAGTAGTATTGAAACTGACCCACACAGGAAGGCAAATACTTTTTTGGCTGCGCAAATAGTGGAATCATGAAACATTTTTTTCAGTGACTGGTTGCTTGAAACATCTTCTTTTGAAAATACATGAATCAGATAGAACTGATGTACATATCGTTGAGCAGAAAGGATTTTTTTTAATATAAAAACACCTCCTTTACCATCCAGACATGTTTGTTCATTGCTATCTTCCTGAGATCAGATCTTTTTGACTTCTCAACAAATCTGCAATTTGTTTTCACCTGGGCCGGTATACAGTATGTAATGGACCTAAAGAGTACCTTGATCATGTTATAAAACCTGTCAAGTCAATGTGAATCTCAGTCTGAAGAGGTTTCTCTGTGGTGTCAGTACGAGTTGTAAAGAAACTGGACAACCTTGATTATTTCAGCCCCACCAGAGTCACAAGGTTCCTTGTTGAAAGTCATCTGAACAGAAGGGTGACGTTAGTGAAGACAGTTGAACTAGAGGTTCAAGTGCCTGCTCCTTGCACCGACATTTCTTACAAATGGAATGAATGTCCAACCCCCAGCTCACAACGTCCACAGTTCTTTTACATTTAAGACGCCCATCCGTCCAACGAAGCAGGGGCCAACACGTTTGGTGACCCGCACACGACCAATCACTGGCAACGATGATCATGGAAGGGCTCAAAAAAGCCAGGCTTTTCCACGCCATGTTCCATCATTCCTCTTCTCAAGAAGAGCCCATACTATAACTACAAAAACAACTTCCCAAGCAGCAGATTACATGCCGGACTGAACCACTGGACACCAGATCGCACCAAAGTTACAGGAATATTTCCCCAAGTTTGCCAAGGACCACTAAGAAGTGGCTGCAGATCTGCCAGAAAGTCAACATGGTGGTGAGAGAAAATGCCAGCATTAAGACTGCGGTCTGAGCAAGATTTGAAAAAATCCACAAGCTAACACCAAGATATATAGAAATAACTTTTAGTTTATTTCAGCTGTAATTCTTTCTGTATGTTTAAGTGGGTCTAATCATTAAGGTCAAGACTATAATCTAACCTGTCCTAATGTAATGTTTCTATAAGAGGACCACCTGTCCAACATGGACAGTGTTCTTCAGTCCTGGCCAGGTATGACGGTAATATGACTGCTGGGATCTTTCATGCATGTGTGTCAGAGGCTCCTACTGAGCAGAGATTGACTCTTCTTCCTTAAAGCAACAGTGAAGTTAATTTTAAGTGACATATAGGTTATTCATCATGATGAAAAATAGAAGAAAAAATAAATTTTATGTGTAGCATCATCTGTTTGGTCAAAAAAGCTTAAATATCATGGTCACCTGCGCGGTGAACGGTTGTGTCAATAGAACAGCAAAAAGACGCGACTTTCAAATAAATTCACTGTGGAATTAACAACTAGAGTTGTTATTAATTCCACACAGTCCAATAGTAATAAATGGCGGTTAGCTCAATGCTAACATAATATGGACAATCCCATTGACGGGCTAGCGCGTTAGCATTTTTAGCGCGATACCTTCCCAGAAGGTATTCTAAAGAACGACAGGTCCTTGTCTTCGCGTCTTTTTGCTGTTCTGTTGACACAACCGTTCACCGTGCAGGTAACCATGATACTTTTGGTGTTAATCGTGTCTAGAATTGCATTGTTTGTTATGGCTGCTAAGCTATGTTTGGCCCCAGTGACGTATGACGCTCACGTGACCACTGAATGCGGAAGCTGCTGCGGCGAAAATTTTAAGCTTTTTTGACCAAACGGATGATGCTACACACATAAAATTTATTTTTTCTTCTATTTTTCATAATGATGAATAACACATATGTCACTTAAAATTAATTTTACTGTCCCTTTAAATAAGTATATGTTCAGGGTATAATGACCCCCTGTAGCATGGTACGTCATGGATCCCATAACTCAACCAACTGCAACCCTATGCAATATAGTTGCTTTCTTTGCCTCACTTTTCTGCCAGATGGGAAAATAAATAATAAAATCTGATAGAATTCTCTGATCTCTAATAACCAGATCTATATTTAATGTTACTTAATGAAAATTAACCATATTGTAAAAATTGGCCAGGTGTTTCCTCCCATAAATCAGTTGTTATCTCGTGAAATTTATACAGACACCAATCTCTTTCTTAGTTTCATTCAGTGAAAAAAGAAAAAGTTCAAAAGAAAGACTGAAAAAGAAACAAAGTTATCTTTGTGACAAAAGTAATTGCATATGGTTTTGGAGTTGTAAGAGCTTCGAAATGTCAGGATTTGGTTATTTTTAATTCAAGAATCTGTAAAACCCATTGGAGCTTTGAAACCAGAAGCAGTAAAACATCTGAGAATAAAACAACAGCAACTTTTCTGTTCAACAAGAGACATTTGTACACAATTAAAGCCCAACTTGCACAGAGCTGGCACCAAATTAAAAACTGAACTAAAACAAGCTACAACCAACTGGAAACATTCTGCGAACACCACACAACAACCAAGAAGCAATCCAGCAACGACATACAGGAGAGCAGGATAGGGTGGATTAGATCTCTGAATCAAACAGCACCAAATTATAATCTCAATCCGCCGCTGGCAGGACTTGGCAACAAGCCAATCTGTATTAACAATAGGACAACATCATGTGAATGGGAGCATCAGCAGTAACTCATCAACCACACCACAAACAACTTTTCAAGTCAATATCAGCTTCATAAAATTTAAACAGGAGCAAAATTCGCAGTGTCAACAAATAACAGCAAAGATATCAACTACAACAAGATCAGCATTATGAGAAGCAGAGGAACATCCAGAACTGGTGACCGCACAGTATGAAAAACAGCAGCTGGTTAGAAGACAAAGCAAAAAGAAGCTGGATGCACAGCAACATGTTGTCCATCTGACAACGACAGAAATGCGTCCTGCAGCAGCAGCCGGGGGAACGGATGCTGCTTCCATCGTGTTTAACTTCATCAATGTCTCTGAATCAGCAGAAATATTCCAAGCTTTCTATGCCTTAAGGAACCTGATCCAGATTTCCATATTCTGGTCCTGAGTGAAAGGAAGTCTGCAGATTAATGCAGATTTCTTGATGTTTTCTGTCACATCGTTCTACATCCTGCCTGAAATCTTCAGTGCCAATCTCAGCACCAATAAATCACACCCAACAACAATGGATTTAAAACCTGAACACAAATGACACTTCTTGGTGTTAAAAGTCTAATAGTCCTTATCGCAAATCCATGGCAGCAGCAGGATTTAACAACACAGAAGAGGTAACAGCTAATGATGTGAAAGAGGTGGAAAGGTTCAACTGTAGTAGGCACTCAGACAAAATCAAGAAACAAAAAGCTCAAATCAGACAGAAAAAAATTTCCCATCAAAAACATTTCAACAGAGCAGATTCAGTTTTGGAGAAAGCACCTCCATTTTTCATCTTTAAGTCAGATACAACTGTCCTGTTCAACAAATCTCCAAACACACAAGAACAAGATATACTTTATTTATCCCAAACTGGGAAATTTAAAACAATTTAAAACAACATGAGCGAATGCAGAGCAGTGGCCCACCATCAGGAACTGAGCTGTGGAGACACTAACAAGGATAAAACCCCCTGATCAACGGATCAATCACACAACCAGGATTTACCAACACACAGACATGTTCTGTAGCTTGTCCAACCTTTGACCCTTTGTGAACCACAAACCTGACAACACAAAAGAAAAATTACACATTAGAGGAAGTACTTTATTCTAGTACTAGTAGTCATCCTAATCAGGAGGCATCACCCTCTGATCCAGATGAGTGCTTCTTTAACTACTGCGTCTGGTGAAATAGATGTGAGGCATGTCTGCCAGTCAATCAAAGAAGTCCAATAGCGATCAATAAAATCAATCAAAAACACATTCGCTTAACAAATCAAACCCACCGCTAGAGCAACTTTTAGCTTTAGAAAAAGCTACACGTCCAGCCGCCTCGTCAGTGCCTGCTTTCTGAACCCCACTGTTGTAAAAACAGGTTAAATAAAGCTGCAGCGGGTCCAGGCCAATATTTCATACATTAGCAACAATTGTTGTTTAAAGGATCCAGAATTTATTTTCGTTCCACGGTTTGGACGTGAAACCTCCCACTGATGCACACAAATGGACTCCAGAGAGATGTTTGTAGCAGCTTCTGGTAGCTGCTAGCTAAGCACTGCTAGCTGCTAGTTAAGCACTGGTAGAAGCTAGCTAATCACTAGTAGCACCTAGCTAAGGACTGGTAGCAGATATGCACTGGTAGCTGCTAGCTAAGGGCTGGTAGCTACTAGCTACGCACTGCTAGCTACAAGTTAAGCACTGGTTGCTGCTAGCTAGGCACTGGTAGCTGCTAGCTAAGCACTGGTAGCTGCTAGCTAAGTACTTGTAGCAGCTAGCTAAGCACTGGTAGCTGCTAGCTAAGCACTGGTAGCAGCTAGCTACGTACCAGACACCATTTTCTGCACTAACACTCGAGTCTTTTTAATTGGAGCCAACAGGAGAACCGTCACCAAGCCCTCCCGTCAGAGGCTTCTAACAAGCGGACGCAGACATGCTGGTGGAGCTGCTTTCTCGCTGGACCAGCGCCCACTAGCCCCCCCAGTCCTCTCTGGCCGGGAGCCTCGCTTTGTGTTGGGTGTCGGGAGCTCCGAGCGGAGCGGGAGGCGCTCAGCGGCTCGTCTCGGCCCCCACTCCCGCTGTGAGTGTAACGCGGAGCGGATCGCCACAGTTTGTCTCTTACCAAGAAATGTGTCAACAAACAATATGAGCTTTAAACTCATTAATGAAGCTTTTTGCGGCTGCTCTCCACGCCTCGTCTCTCTGGTCGCCACGGCACGAAATGTCGGAGCAAATCTCGCGATACGTGAGGTGATGAGGCGAGACTTCGTTTCTCTCGTCAGCGTGACATTGCAGAGACAAGTACAGTACAGCAGTACCTCGAGTTACGAGCTGCTCAACATACGAGGTTTTTGAGAGTCATCGCTCTGTCAATATATTTGTTCACCGTTCAAGTGAAAATCCAAGAGGAGTAGTGCTCCAGGACGCCGCTACTAGTTGGTGGATGGATACAAGATCCAAGAATTGACATTCCATGTTTGATCTAGAGCAGCCTAAGTCTAAGACCCCGTCTACACGATGACGGATTTTTTGAAAATGCAACTTTTTTTTTGCGTTTACGCCTTCCATCCACACGACAACACAGATATCCGGAAAGAAAATGCAACTTTTCAAAAACGCTGGCCGAGGTGGATTTTTTTAAAAACGCTGGGTCTCCATTGTCATGTGGATGGGGTATCCGCAACTTTTTAAAAACGCTGACATCTTGCCTGCGATAAAAACCTCTGTGACGTCATATTTATGGGCCCGTGTGTTGTGACAATAAAACACGGAGGATTCCTATTGGATAAAATTTGACTCAATACTGCCACCACATGGTTTGGCATGCTTATAGCCGTCTTCGAAAACGCGTTTACGTGTGGACGGAGATTTTTTTGAAAATGTTGTCGTGTGGACGCAAATCATTTTCGATGCGTTTTTAAAAAAAGTTGCGGTTTCAAAAAAATCCATCATCGTGTGGACGGGTCCTAAGTCGAAGTCAGCTTTATTGTCAAGTGTACCATATATGCACGACATGCAGCACAGATGAAATTGCAGTCCTCTCTGACCCACAGTAAACAGGCAGTACAAAACAGGCAGAACAACAGGAAGTACAACACAGGAAGGACAATACAGGCACGACAACACAGGCAGTACAACAGGCAGTAAGGCAGTACAACACAGGCAGTAGAACAGACGGTACAGCACACTTTTGGCACGGCCCCCTGCACAGTACCAGAAAAATTTCCAGAGCTGATCGAATGGATCCAGAATGGAAATGGCACCTTGCATTTTTTAACAGACTTGACAGAATTGACTATGACTATGACTATGAAATGCTGAACAGCCTTAACTTGCAGCTACGAGGGGAAACTCATTTGCGACATAAATTCCCTCATAAAAGCATTCGAGGTAAAACTAGCTCTGGTTTTGGAACAAGTGAAGAAGCACAACTTCATCCATCTCCCTGCTCCCCAAAACTTCTGCAGAGAACCCAGCGGTCCCGTTCCCAGCTGAAAAGTGTGTGGAAGCAGCTGGAAATGCTGAAGGCGGAATGCTGATTCCATGAACTAATGCAACAAAAGTCCGTCTTTTCCAGAACCACTTTGTTGCCGACATCGATGAAGCCCAGCCTTCTTATCAGTTTGAGCTAACCAAGTTACAGAACTGTGATATTCTGAAAGACGCGTTCAAACCCGACAGTCTCATTGACTTCAACGCTGCCCTCACAAATGACATAATTACTGGAAAGGGTTACTAATATTTGGTTCTGGAAGACAAAAAATGTTTACATTTAGGCACCCCTGCGATCATCACAGTTTTTCTGTTACAAACTGACTCCGGCCTCCCATCAAAGAAGGGAAACTTTATGTGGTCCTTACAGGAAAAAGTTTGGAAACCCCTGATCTACAGACCGTACAATAGGGCAACTTCAATTTGGTGTTCAATATAACCAAGTTGCGGTATTGTTTGAAGTGAGCCATAGTACCATCTCCAAACTAAAGGCCAAGTTCCATACAACGGGGGACGTCCGATACAGGTCTCAAAGTGGGTGTCCCAAGATGACGACATCCCAAGAAGACATATTTGCAGACAACATTTGCAGAACAATATAGATGATTGTTCTTTGCCCAGACAATCCAAAACAGACTACATACAGTAAACTTTTGGTCCAGTAGGGCTTCCAGTTGCCTGCCCTGGTCACCCTTCACCATCAGGCCCATCGGTGCTGATGCTGACAACACCTGCACTGGAGCCCGCATTATGCTGAGTGATGAGTCCAGATTTTGTATACCACAGTTGGCTCGTAGGGTCAAGGAGTGGTGAAGACGTGGAGAACGCTGTTGATTGCTTCACCGACAGAGTAACACCCTTTGGTGGAGGCAGTGTGATGGTCTTGGGTGGCATCTGCCCACT
Organism: Antennarius maculatus; assembly: GCA_013358685.1. Lineage (NCBI taxonomy): Eukaryota > Metazoa > Chordata > Actinopteri > Lophiiformes > Antennariidae > Antennarius > Antennarius maculatus. The sequence goes on along the minus strand of CM023609.1, from coordinate 5,031,335 downwards.
GGAAAAGCAATGAGGTAATCTCAATGCAGAGATGTATTGAGATGAGATTCTGCAACCAGTGATAATTCTATATCTCCACAGTCTAGGACCAAACTCCATCCTCCAAGATGACAACACACACCCCCCCCAGGGTGAGGTTTATCAGAGAGTGCCTTCAAAGTTTGGGAGTGGAGAGGATGGAATGGTCTTCCCACAGTCCTGATTAACTAAAACTCCCTTATCTTTTGTATTATTCTTATCTGTATATACTGTATATGTAGGCGTTTTAGTTCATAGATAAGATTCTTCCTGTTATGAGGACGGGAAGAAGTCTACTATCTAAATTACATTCACATTATACATTTCAGATTGTACTTCTTCTGATAGGATACTCAACAATTTTTAATTGTAATTTCGTATTTTTCTGAATAACTCATCTGCATTGACTTCATTAACGTTAATTTCTGTACCAACTCATTTCAGAAAGGGATCCATGCAGACGACCTTTGATGACAGCATGATGTTTTCAGGATGAAGAAAGTAAAAAACATCACTTTGTGTCCGTATCCCTAACAGGCCTACTCATTGCCTCATTGGTTGGATTCGTTAGTAATCATCCCAATGAAAATAAAAATTCAATAAAACAAGACATACCAGTTTATTGCTTAATGGTGCAGCACTTTATTGGATAATGATGGAAAATGTGTCGCAGTAAAAGAGTAAATGCAGGCGTTCAATAATAATCAGCTGAAGAGGCTGAACAAAGCAAAATGGTGAAGACGACAAGTCTTTCAAACAAGCTCCCAGATTGTGAAGATATGGACCAAACAATGGTTTCAGACTGGTGTTACTGGGCTTTCAGGATCCCCTTCACATCACCAACACCTTCAGACCAACATGTGAGCCTCACTCATCAAATACAGTTAGAACCTGACAGTAGAGCACCAGTCTGGTTATGTGTCCAGGCTCTAACAAACTAATCAAAGCCCTGCTGCTACCCTGACATGAAACTTGTGTTTATTTAATACTTAGGAAACAAAAATGTATGAGGAGGAAATACTGGAGGTAAATAATCAAGTAAAATACCTGATCCTCATTAAAAAACCAAATAAATGTTGGCCTGCAGCCTTTGGTTACGATTAGCGTCTTTTCTTTCGATGCAACTGGCTCATTCAATTGGACTAGATCACCATGGTAACCTCTGATGGAGAGACAGCCCATTTCAGAAGTTCAGCCCGTTTCAGAGAACAACCTAAGACACCGAGACAAACTCACACACTTGATGTCACACCTTCTGCAGGTGTTTTACTTCAGAAACGTGTTGGTCGACTGATGCTCGGTGAATTTGCCATATGTCAGTCAACTCCATGACCAACATCTCTGGATAGAGCAATGAGAGCAGCTTCAACAAGGACAAAGAAGATACAGCTACAAACAGACTTCAAGTCAGACAGGAAGTTTGTGCGTGTTTGTATGCATGAAGAAAAAGCTGGAAAGCTATTCCCAGTCTCTGGGAGTCGATACGATCGTCTTTGTCACTGATGTCTTCAGGCAGGAAGTACCAGGAAGTGGCTTCTTTAATGCTGTGACCACTTGATGCTTTTCAGATCAATGCCTTCTTGAACCATCTCCCACAGAGGACTGAGAAAGACAGAAAGAGGAAGAGAGAAACAGAGAGAAAGACAGAGGGAGAAAGAGAGAGGTTATTGGTTTGTATTGCTGTCAATGTCGCGATCACAGCCATTGGAGGACGATGAGGAATAAATGTACACACGACCAAACGTGTCCCTCCGCTGCCGTCACACGTTCACGACCCCGAGTGTCGTCCCGTTCTTAAATTGTAGGATTTAATCTGATGTTGGTCCACCCTTTACCTCCAGAACAGCTTCAACTGTTCTAGGAAGACTTTCATCAAGGTTTAGAAATGTCTGACCATTCTACAGGAGGTGTTCTACTATTACTACTTCTATCAGTACTATTATTATTGTTACTACTACTACTAGTAGTATTACTACTGTTATTACTGCTATTACTACTATTACCCTTACTATTACTACTACTATTACTACTATTGCTACTACTACCACTACTGCTACTGCTACTGCTGCTACTACTATTATTATTATTACTACTACTATTCCTACTACTATTATGACTATTACTACAACAACTACTACTCGTACTGCTAGATGTCTAGGTGATGGATTTATACACCTGTAGCCAGGATGTGATTGGAACTCCTGAAGTCAACCATTTGGATTGGTGAGCAAACACTTCTGATGATGAGTGTATGCAGCACCAGAGGTAAGCTGGTATTATGTTGATAATATGATGGTAAAATAAATAACAGCCTGAATAAAACAAGCCAAAATAGATCACAGGAAGAATAAAGCAGAATCCTCACCTCATCTCTCTGAGTCTGGAAACCTGATGGATACATTTATTTGCAGTGTAGTCCACCTCTTCTTCTGTGGTGAACCTGCCAATGCCAAACCTGACACACACACGCAGACACAAACACACACACAAACACACACAGATGTTTCATGTTTCCGTCTCTGCTTCTCACCTGATCTGTCAGTCATTTAAAATTATTTTGTTTAATCAAACCTTAACACAATTTTAATTCTTTTTATTATCCTGTTTGTATAATCTTAGTAAATTTTGTTGAAATGAAATGACGAGTTCAATAAAACAGAATTATCCACACTGTAACAAGAATTGTTAGCGGGTTACAATCGGGGTTGTGGTTGTACCTGATGGACGAATGAGCCAGGTCTTCATCTGCTCCGATAGCTCTGAGGACGTAAGACGGTTCCAGAGACGCTGACGTGCATGCACTGAAGGAACACACAAACACTTATCTATCAGCATTAAAACTCTCACAAAGCTGCTCAAAAAACACACGACGTATATCCTTGAACACGTATGGATTTTCCTTTTATATCTTTCACAAGGCCATTCTTGATGGAACGAAACAGGGAGCATGAAAGGGAATTATCCCTCCCGATGTTGGAGAAAAACTCTAGATATAGCCGAACCCACACACATCTGGATGAAGATACGAGGAGTAAAAGTCATGAACGTGAGCAAACTGATGGCTGGCAAGGGAAGAATGATGTGTGTCTGACCTCCCAGATGACAGAGCAACATCCTTCAGCGCCATCAACAGACTCTCTCCCTCCACATAAGCAAAGGACAGGTTAACGCAGCCTGCAAAGGAAACACAGTAAGGCTGAGTGATTGTTCTTAAGTACAGGAGTTAAGTCAGAACCATGTAATAGTAGCAGTAATAGTAGTAGTAGTAGTAATAATTGTAGTAATAGTAGTAGTAGTAGTAGTAGCAGTAGTAATGGTAGTAATGTTAGAAGTAATAATTTTAGTAATAGTAGTAGTACAGTAATCCCTCACGCGGCTTTATCTCATTAGTAGTAGCAGTAATAATAGTAGTAATAGTACTAGTAATAATACTAGTAATAGTAGTAGTAACAATAGTAGTGGTAGTAGTAATAGTATTAGTCGTAATAGGGCGTTCCAGGACCACCCATGAAAAACCAAATTCCGCGATATTATTTACAGTAACTTAAACATTTATGAACCCTCTCCATACTGATATTAAACCACCTTCTATCTGTATTACCTTTAAAACACTCTGACTGTTTAAAGACTGTTTAAAGCACTTTTAAGTGCCTCTTTAATACATGGAAGTGCGCCTAAAAATACTCACCAACAACGCTTACTAAAAATAAGCAAGGGGTTACTGTAGTAGTAGTAGTAGCAATACAATAGTACCTCATGACACGAGTTTAATCGTGTGTGTGTGTGTGTGTGTGTGTGTGTGTGTGTGTGTGTGTGTGTGTGTGTGTGTGTGTGTGTGTGTGTGTGTGTGTGTGTGTGTGTGTGTGTACCAGGGTAGCGTTGTTCTGGATCTCCATTCATGATAACATCAGGTAGCCCAGACGTGATCTTCTGGACCAGACGATTAGCAAGTTTGGAGATTCTATCATGATCATACTGTGGATGGATGCACGCACACACACACACACACGCACGCACGCACGCACGCACACACATTAACACACCGTGTTTCCAGATGTTTGTGATGGTTGAGTGTGTGGGAAGGGTGTGGCTTCTTTAACCTCCATCTCCTGCTGAGCGATGCTGCACGCGGCCCCCAACCCGACGGCTAGAGGGGTGGGGACTGTGCCGGAGCGCAGACCTCTCTCCTGTCCACCGCCGTTCTGCAGTGGCTCCAGACGCACCCGGGGCCGGCGACGCACATACAAAGCTCCCACACCTGGACACACACACACACACAACCTTATTTATTACAAAATCCATGGAGACAAAACTGAAGGAAGGGGAGGGGCTGGGAAAATGTCAAAGCAAGATGTAAATGCACAGTGATGCTCGTGCGACAGCGAACCTTTTGGTCCGTATATCTTGTGGCCACTGATGGACATCAGGTCTATCTTCCAGTCATGAACATTGATGGGAATCTTTCCCACGGCCTGAGCAGCGTCGGTGTGAAGGAACACCCCTTTAGAGCGACAAATCTGACCTGTGGACAAGAAAACAACAGACCTCTCAGCTTTAATGGCCAAGTGTGTGCGTGTGTGTGTCACATACGAGGAATCTGACTGGTGCTCTGGTTACCGATCTCTTTGATGGGCTGTCTGACTCCGATCTCGTTGTTAACGGTCATCACCGACACCAGAGAGGTGTCAGGACGGATGGCGGCCTCCAGAACCTGAACACACACACACACGGTTTTATGCAGTCTGAATGCTCAGTAAACGACTCAAACCCCATTGCATCTGGTCTCTGCAGTAAACACGTACCTCCAGGTCCAGCAGTCCGTTCTTCTGGACCGGCAGGTAGGTGACACTGAAGCCCTCGGCCTCCAGGACTCGACACGAGTCCAGAACGCACTTGTGTTCTGTCTGAGTGGTGATCACGTGACGCTTCTTGGACTGATAGAACCGAGCCACACCCTGTAGAACGAGACACAGGAACATCTTGGCCCACTACCAAACTTTCCATAAACCTCAGTGAGAGAAGAGCTCTTTGACTTTTAGGTTATTCTCTCATGAATGTCTGACTCCGAACCAATGAGCTACTGATGTCTGGAGGGTTTTATTTGACCACTAGAAAAGGTTTTTACTAGGGCTGTCACTTTAACGCGTTAGATTAATTACGCTGCAAATTAACACGCTATAAAAATTAACGCAATTAATCGTGAGTGGCAAGTCAATGTGCAAGCATTTTAAATTTGGCCCATTGAGTGACCTGTAGGCTGCAGTGGTACGTCACTTCCTACCTGCGCCCCTATTCAAAAGCAGGGTGACTGACAACAGAGATGGATGCGACACAGGAGAGCGAGGCAAGCCCACTCGGACCTTAGGGCGGAAAGTTTATTTCTAAAAAGAACAAAGACGGGACTATCAACAAAAACGCAGTGATTCTGCGCTGTCAGTCTGCACTGTAGACGCCTCCATCAGTCTGCCCCAGGGCAGCTGTGGCTACACACGTAGTTACCATCACCAAGTATGAATGAGGAGTGAATGAATAATGGATCCAATGTAAAGCGTCTTTGAGAAAGCGCTATATAAATCAAATCCATTATATTATTATTATTATTTGTACCTTTTGAAAAAGAGAATTTTCATATCACCGAAGCAGCTCCAGCCTAAAGTATCATTTAAATGCAAAACACGTGAAGGACACAGAGTTGAACGTTAGCTTACCCTTTTAAAGGAAAAGCCTGTTGGCATCTTGCTATTGATGTTGCCTTATTTAGACGCATGTTATACTATTAATTTTGAATTGTTGTATTGAGTCAGCTTTAGTATTCATTTTGATTGAGAGTCTCCTTATGTGAGACTCAGTCTACTATTTGAGACTCAGCCTTATTTTATTTCTGAATTTTATTTTATTTAATTGTATTTGTATTGCATTTTTGAGAAATGCACCTGGCCTAATTGGTTTGCTGATGTGCTTGGCCTTTTTTCTTTTGAATTTCATTTATAAAGCACACTTAACCAATAAAAATGTGGATGTCAAATCTTCTCTTCTTGGTGTATTCTATTGATTAGTCATGCACTACAATTTTGTAATGTCCTAGAATTCAAATTCTTTATTTGGCAGCCTTTAGCAGGTATGAGATTAAAATGCGATTAATTAATTAATTACAAATCCTGTAATTGATTAATTTTTTTAATCACCTGAAAACACTAGTTTTTACTTAATAAAATGCTAAGGGAAGTAAACACCACTGTGTGGAGACAGAAGCTAGGAGATATTTGGACCTCTTAGCCAACAATAAAGACAAAAGTTAGGATCACATGGCCCTACAGGAGTCTTCAATAGTTAGTCCTCTGTTTCAGCTTTCACTCCGCTGGGAGGGTTTGGACTGTTCCTCCAGATCAGGATCCAGCCACTGATGTTGAGCAAGAAGGTCTGGATGCAACCGGAGCTCCACTTCATCCCAACGGCATTCAGAGGGGTGTGTGGTCAGGGTTAGCGTCAAGGTTGGGATTAGGATTAGGTTGAGGATTAGAGTTAGAGTTAGGGTCAGGGTTAAAGTTAGGGTCAGGGTTAGGGTCATTATTAGGGTTAGGGTCATGGTTAGGGTTAAAGTTACTGTCAGGGTTAGAGTTAGAGTCAGGGTCAGGATTAGAGCTAGGGTCAGGGTTAGAGTTAGGGTCAAGATTAGGGTTAAAATCAGGGTCAGGATTAGGATTAGGATTAGGGTTAGGGTCAGGCTGCACAGTTACAGTTAACCATAGAATACAATGTATCTAGCAGCTGATTTACTGCAAAGGCTTTTTTCTACAAAGGACCTGCATCAAATGACCTGTTCAGAACAAGCCGTTCTTACATAAATGTGGGTTTAGGTGCAGGACATTACACAGGAGCGGTGATAGGTCTGAATGAAACACCTGACTTTACATTAAAGGTGTCAAAGCACACAAAGAAGGGCGGGTGTGACCTGACCTTGATAGACATGTTGTTGGACTCAGTGGCGCCGCTGGTGAAGACTATCTCTCTGGGATCTGCTCCAATCAGATCAGCGACCTGCTGCTCAGAGGCAAAACGCCTACCAGTTACTACCTTCTAGACAGGAAGATGACTTCACACACACTTTGTGAACTAACTGATGGTGTCTACCTTCCTGGCCGTCTCCATGGCGGTCTCACTCTCCCAGCCATAGGCGTGAGTTCTGGAGTGAGGGTTACCATAGTAATTCACCTGGAAAGGCAACATGGCATCCAGCACACGGGGATCCTACATGCCAACACACACATACACACAACACTCGGATATCAGATGGTAATGGTAATGCCTGTCACCGTGACACCATGGGTGGGAGTGCTCACCATGGGTGTGGTGGCCTGGAAATCCATGTAGAGGGGGCGGGGCTCATCTTTGTCGAGGTCCTTCTTCTTGATCATCTCTGCACCGTAAAGACAAGAAATGATCACGCTGCACCCGAGACTGAAGCACTAATCTATAATCTAATCTGTAATCTATAATCCAATTTGAAGAAACTCAGTGTTTAGTGAATCCTACACCATTTCTGGACAGTCAATGCTGGACAAGTTCTGAAAACGTAGTACTGTATCAGTAAAACATTTGTATGCCTCGTGTACTGCTGCTATCTTTGCATGCACGGTTTATCTGTTGTGTATATAAATCATATTTGAGAGAAACAAAACCCACACTTGGTCAATGTTTGTCCCCTTGAGTGTGATCACAAAATCAAAACTATATATATATTATACATATACTGTGTGTATATATATATATATATATATATATATATATATATATATATACACACACACATACACACATATATGTATATATATATATATGTGTGTGTGTGTATACACATACATATCTATAAGTATATATATAATATACACCTGTGTATACATACATATATATGCATATAAAGTAAAATTTTACACTGCAAAATGTTTTAAAATTATATTTAAAATAAAAAAATCAACTATTGATATCCATCCCAAACCCACTTAAAAAAAAGAATAATGATGAAATGTCTAACTCATGTTATAAAACATGAAATCAGGCTGAACAAAAGTGAATGTTCTACAAAACAATAATTCCAGCTGCAGGTGAATTTATGTTTTCGGTTCATCACAACTGCGCCACAACACACTCACACTGGTGTGTGTTACACATGAGGTTGTACAACAACACACGTACTGATTGTGTAGTTCTATCCCTCACGTTGATTCATGTTGCACAAATTTAATTCTTAATTCGTTACACCTGAAGTCTGACCGAGGATAATGCCCAAATAAAAAACGCTTTTTTACTGTCTCCTCGACCCTTCATGAAGCTGATCTCTACAGTTAGTCTGAGATGGAAAACATTCAGTTCTTAATTTAATTAAAGGTCATTTGGAAACTGCGTCGTTGTCGGCTTAGCTTCATGCTAGCTGCTCCAGTACCTGTCTGGATGTCGGCGGCGGCTCTCTGCGCGGAGGCCAGGCGGACAGGGCTCCACAAGCCCGGCCTTGACAGCCGGGTACACGCGGTTCTGGCTGGGGAAAACATCTGGACCGGCTGGTTCCGCCGGGAGACCCGCTGACATTCAACAGCACGCTGACTGCACCTGAACACCGGCGTGAACCGGGACGAACCGGCTTAACCTGCTGGATTCTGGGGGTTAAAATCTACAAGACGGACTCTGATTCCAGAAACCACCTCCAACGTGAGACTCGCTCGGTTTGCTATGAGGTTGAACGTCAGAGACTGAACGGGATGATTTTTAAACAGGCGTGTTTACGAACACCACTTCCGCCAAATGCTTTCAAAGTAAAATGCACTTAAATACGAGGGAGAGATTTTTTAGCACTTTCAAACACTTTGTTAATTTTTTGACAGTCGTAAGTATATGATTTTAACTCAAACGAATAGAATATGCTGAAAGTACGCTTTTTGTTTGGTTTATCGAGGTCCTTTAGGTCCGCTGATCCTGTAAACACGTACAGCTTGACGTTCGCAGACTTTCCGCTGTCTCACTGTTTCACAAGACACCAGGAGAGGGGCGGGGTTTATCCGGGACACCACGCTTTCTCATTGGTTTAGAACGTTTCCTCTGGTCACGTGGTATTGGTATTTCTCTCTCCTGTGATTAATTACATCTAGGAGTTTTGAAACGTCTCCTCAACATCCTGTAAGATTTCGTTAAAAACAAAACAGCTTTTGTTGGAGGTTTTTTTTTTTAATGTTAATACTAAAATTCAGATTAAAAACTGAAAAAAAGTAAGACTACATTTGATGAGTTAATATCAGGAGAAATCTGCACCAATCACAAAATGATATTAATCAAAAGACCTGCTGGCTTCACACAGTCGTCATGAACCCACAATAAGAAAGAGACTGGGCAAAAATGGCCAACGTGACAGAGGTCCATGACAAAATCCACGGCTGAGCAAACTGAATTTTACCAGAAAACATCTTGATGATCCCAAGAGCTTTCAGTAAAAGCTCTGTTATCTCATGAGACCAAAGGTGAACTTTTTGGAAGGTGTGTGTCCTTCCAAAAGGAAGAATGAGGAAGGCTGTCCGTCCATCTGTTCATCACATCAAGCTGAAACAAATGTGGGTTGTATAAGTCCACCTCTGAAAAGCTGAAGAAGAACAAAATGAAGACTTCGGACTGTATGGCCTCATCAAAGTCCTGACCTGAATCCTGTTGAGCTGCTCTAGCATGACCTTTAAAAAGGGTGTTCATGCTCAAAATTCCTCTAATATAGTGGAATTACGACAATTCTAAAAAGAAGGGTGAGCCAAAATTCCCCCTCAGTGCTGTACGAGGCTCATTGAAAGTTATTGTTAACACTTGCTGTTGTTGCTGCTCAGGGTGGACAAGCCGTTATTAGATTTAGGGGGCAGTCAATTCTTCACATAAGATCATGTGGGTTCGGGTTTTGTTTTCCCTAAATAGAAACAGTATATCCATCTATCCATCCACCCATCGCACACACCCACCTTGTGTGTCGTAGATCTGCTAGAGCCTATCCCTGCTGTTCATGGGCGAGAAGCAGGGTACATCCCAGATGAGACGCCAGCTCATTGCTGGACCACATGAAAGAAAACACTCATACATTCAGAAAATTTGGTGTGACGAGGGGTCCATTTCACAAAGCAGGTTTAGTTAAACTCTGGTTAAGTTAAGCCTAAAATCAGGGAAAACCAGGGTTTCTGGCTTCACAAAGGGAGGTAACTCAACTTTTACAATCCCATCAAGGCTCCCTCACATAATGAGGCTGATGATGTGAACAGGAAGTCCAGTCACAACATAAATGTACAGGTACATATAGATTGACGGTTTGAACATGTTAGAGACTGCATCATAGATAAACTAACATTTGTCCAGAGCATGTGTGACACTGCTGACTACATTTCTGATGTGGAGGCAAAGTGTTCTGGGTTGTTTACTGACTCACGGATGTATGATGAGCAGCAGACGGTAACGTGGTCAGTAACCCAAAGATTTACACAATAGTTCACTTGTCTCTGTCCTTTATTCCACTCTAATCATTCCACTATATATATTACAGGAGACTTTGATGGCTTTTTCTTGGGACAGGGGTTACCAATGGCAACTGAGGCTGCTGACCTCATCCGGTCCAGCTGCCTTATAGGGATGGAGCCTCCGCAGCGTTGTCGTCACAAGGTCTGCAGTCATGACGGTCTCGGTCGTGGTGTGAGCAGGAGGTCGTGGCGAGGTTGGAAGTCCAGTGGTTGAGGTGGGGCCGTTGAGCTTCACAGCTCCTGGAGTGGGCTCGGGAGAAGTCGCATGGGTGGAAGGAAAGGAAGCACAGGAGGAGGGAGCATCAGTGGAGCGGTCTGCAGAGGCCTGGGACGAGGAGCTGGGAATGGTGGGGGAGCTGAACCGATTGAAAAAGCTGTTTAGTTCATTCACTCGTTCACTGTTCCCCTCCACAATGCTGCACCCTTTCCCGTGTCCGGTGATTGTTCTCATTCCATTCCAGACCTCCCGCACCTGGTTGCGCCCAAGCTGCTTCTCCAGCTTCCTCCCGTACGCCTTCTTGGCCTCCCTCAGGCAGAGTCTCACTTCCTGCTGGGCCTTCCTCATCTCCTCCTCATTCTTGCTCCTGTATGCACGCTTCTTCCTGTTCAGGACAGCCTTGACTTCCTTTGTTACCCAGGGTTTGTTGTTGGGGTAACACCTGACTGTCCTGACAGGGGCCACGGTGTCCACACAGAAGTTCATGTAATCTGTAAAACACTGAGCTGCCCCCTCAATGTCCTCCCAATGTGAGCCCACGATGACATCCCAGTCGGTGGACTTGATGCAGTCCCTCAGCGTTTCCTCTGCTGGACCACCTCCTGACCTGCCGGGTTGTTGCTGGCAGCCGTTTCACCAGCGGAATGTAGGTGGGCTGTAGGTACACTAGGTTATGGTCTGATTTACCTAGTGGCAGGAGGGGGGTGGCGGTGTATGCCTCCTTAGAATTGGTGTCAAACAGATCGATGGTTTTGTTCTTCCCTGTGGGGCAGTCTACACACTGGACCATTGTGGGGGGAGATGAGTCCAAGGTGATGTGGTTAAAGATAATGACAAGCGCCTCCGGGTGCCGGGTCCGAAGAGCAGAGGTGGTCCCACAGATGGTCTCACGTGCAGTCTCAGGGTCCACACATGGAGGGATGTAGACGGCGAGGACAATAACGTGTGAAAATTCATGCGCCAGGTAGTAGGGTCTGATGCTAACAGCTCTTAGCTCCAGATGGAGGTTATACAGTGTCGATTTCACCGTCACATGTCCCGGATGGCACCATCTATCGTTGGTATAGATAATTAATTAATAGATAATTAATAGCGGTTTTGTCAACCCACAATGGCTGAAGGAGGAGAGGAAATGGATCTGGTTGCAGATTTACTTTCAAAGCCATTTTTAAGATGGACTTCTCAAGAAAAGCTGGACATCCATAAGAAAGGTCTGGCAACTCCAAAGCTAGCAAACCTGTCACAACCGGGAAAAGGAGTTGTCCGCCACTTTTAGTGGCAGTACACATCCAGAGTGGCCAATACAGTATTTGAGAAGAGAGATGCTCTAAAGGAACTGTTTCATCAAATCCCGGAGCATCATGACGAGTACGAAGACGAGTCTGTGCACGGTGCTGATGGATTTAAAGCACATCTGGATGATTTTGAGTTTTGTTTTTTGCTTGACACATTTATTGGCATTTTTTGAGCATTCAGACGTGCTCTTTTCAATACTACAGGACAAAAAACTGGACGTACAGTTTTGTCTGGCAAAGGTAAAGGAGTTTTGTGACACAGTTGAACGAGAGAGGAGCCGATACGAGGAAATCTACCCGGCCACTGAACACAGCGCGGCCGCTCTGAGCGCACGGAGAGGTCAACTGCAAGATCCTCGCACACTACCACCAACTCAACGGCAGGGTTCTGGACAATATTACATATTTGCCAGACACAGACCAGATTTCACAACCACGAAAAAACTGATGTTTGTCTTCCTCCTTGACCCACAGAAGTTTCGGGAATACCAGAAAACTTTCCCACATGCAGCCTTCTCCAGTTTAACGCAGAGCCACTGAACACTTTTCGATCTGCCTCGGCAAAGAACAGAACTGACTGTACTGTATGCAATGGAAAACTTTGCAGGAAAATCTCCCACTGATCTCCTTGACCTCTTCAGCAGAAAAATCTGAGTGAGAGCATGCAGCTGTTGAAATCTTCTTGAGGAAAGAAAGGAGGATGGATTTGGTCTACAAATTAAAAGGATTTTTGGTGAGTAAAATGTGGCTATATTCCTAAATAATAATGCAATTTTATGAGGTTATTATTGATGCTTTTTTATGTGTCGCAGCTGTAGCTGCAGTAAAGGTTTTGTGGCCAAAAATAGTTATTGAGGGTTGGATTGATTCAGACGGAGCACTACTGATGGCCTAGGTGTGAAATGCACAGCCCGCCACTGATTTCCCACAATGCAGTAATTAAGCCCATTTTAACATTGAAAAAACGTTTTGAACCAAATTATGTTTGATGTTATTTTTCTTTATTCATTGATACTTTGATCCTCGATTGATGGAGTTCTGTGGGTTTAATAACCTGACAAATTAAAAGAATTTATGTTAGAACAGTGAAACAAGATTTTTTTTTCTGTATAACTGTAATGTTTGTAACTTGAATAAGTAATAAATTGAGTTATTTAACATTAAGGACTAGTTACATTTATTTTACATTACACTGAGTTACATTTACGAGTTACATTTATAAGTTACATCTGGCCTTCTGAGGACAGCCATTATGCTGATGTGGGCCTTGGTGAAAATGAGTTTGACACCCCTGCCTTGAATTGACCCAGAGCATCAACAGAACTTCAACTGGGTTCACTGAAGAATGAGTCTATGTGGAGATGACCATAGGCCTGCTGAAAGCCTGTTTCCTGTGCCTATGTCATGGATACGCACAGGATGTTCAGTTCTTATATATAGGTACATTCATGCGTTTGAATATTCTTCTTGTCAGCTGGTTTTGTAACGCGCATATGCTGATTTACTCTTTTTGATTTACACCTCCATGTACTGAATTCTATTCCAACTTGATTCCATTGTCCTGGGGGAAGTCAGTGTGTACCCATCATGCTCTACCTCTGACACACACACACACAGATTGGACTTCCCCTCAGTTCACTGACCTTATCAGTATGAAAAAAGGTTCACATACATTGATAATAAGAACCAATGCAGTCATAAACCGCAACATCCCGCGACACACTTGAATTCAAACTTTTACCCTGACTTACTTGCATAGGTCAAAGATCAAAGCTAGCACTCTGACCTACTTTCATAGATCAAAACACTAGCTTTGATCTATGGTCTTACTCACACTGGCCTTCTCCCTCGTCTTTCAATCTTATCCAGTTCCTGAGTGTAAAAAAGTTGAAATTTGACCTTGACCAAGGTGAAGGTCATCATCTCATCTCATTTTTAACCCCTTTGCTGCCCGAGTAATGTGTTTTTATTTAATCTTTCTATCTGCAACGGTTGTGAAGATATTTGGTGGACTGACAAACACATAAACACATCACCGCTTTGAAGCGGGATGTAATACATCACACAATTATAGGAAGTATTTATTAATTTAGGTGTTACATGGTAACAAATGTGTAACAACTCAACTAGAGCATTAGATGTGAAGAACTGTTGTATGGATGTATATCACATGACCCCCGTTAACTTTATGGACGTGGGAAGGTATTATTCAAAAATAGGCATAAAACAGTGGAGTACTTTAAAACAGCCCTGAAGTGGACAAAGAATTTGAAGACAGTTTCAAAATAATAGTGCAAAGAAAGATTTGGGTTAAAGGTCAGTTCAATCAAATTACAGTAAATAATGAAATTGTCATCCTTATCCCAGAATGCCGGAGAATGACCTCTGACCCTTTGAGACTGCCCTTATAAAATGCCTTCAAACATGATTAGAAAACATTAAATGTTATAAAAGCAAGGGTTTTTTTGCATGGTCATTCTTTTCCTGCCAGCAATGGAGACGACTCGGAGGCTTCAGGATCCCCGTGACGCGGCACTGCAGCTTCGCCGTGTGGACAGTCGTACAGGTGGCTGCTCGCCAGATCCGTTTCCACTCTCAAGTTGATTTTCTTCACGCACATACAAATCAGGAACACAAAGTTACACACGAATGCACACATTTATTCATGAATACACACAAGTAGTCATGTTTTGTCACTGCTCCAGACAAGAACCTGACCAGTGTGAGCATGGTACCTGAAAGTCTCTGATGTAGGTGAGGAAGAAGCTGATGAAGGACAGGGCCAGGGACCATTCAGACACGGTGCTGATAATATGAGCGGTGTAGCCCTGAAAAACACAAACACCTCCAAGTTGGAACCAAGAAGAATAACCTAAAACAGAATCACGTTCAGGTAAACCCCCGTTGACGTAGTTAAAGGTTCCAGGAGACGTGACGTAAGGAGAATTGACTCGCATCCAGTTAACCTGAAGATAACCATAACCAAATGAATTTTACCATAACCAAATGTTATTATCAGTAATATTTGGTTAATACTATTTAAAGCTGATAAAAAACAAAATTTTATTTTTTAATATAGTCCAGAAAAAACGTCTCCATCTCATCTTTAGCTGCTTCTTTCTCATTGTGGGTCATGGGTTGTTACGAGCTAATAATATGATGTTATGTTTTATTCTTATTACTCTTTTTATATTGTACAGTAACAGTTATGTGCTTTTCACTGTTTATTAGTGATTTAATAATTCTAATATTTGTGGCTGACAGACGTAAAGTGGAGTAAAATTATGTTAACTTGACTTTTCTTTTTCTGTGTAGTCATCCATCGCACATTTGCACTTCAAGATGCCCGGCTTCACCTCATTGAGGATATTTAGTAGGTAGTCATGTGATACCGTACGCGCATTCTATTGGCTGAGTCGGTAGAGCTTGACAGTTTATTTGTGCTCTAGAGCAGGAGGACAGGGACTGACCGTCTCTCCAGGAGTCCAGTGCAGCTTTTGGGCCACGTCCACCCCCGGCAGGCTGCTGTACATCACAACTGAGGATATGAACACTGACAGGACTCTGTTAAGGTTCGCTTGTATTCGATGGGGATCTGAGTAACCCGCCGGACACGTGAGGACACGACCCCTGTCCCCCGTCTACTTCCTGCTGTAACTTTATGAAAGGATGCTGCTGACGGCGCTGCAGAGGGTCCAGACTGCGACGCAGAGGCGGACTTGGTAGGCGATCCTGCTGTGGACGTGAGGCTGCATGTAGAACGACACCAGCGTCTGGACCAGGATGTAGAGGAACCCCACCCCAAAAGTCAGCACTGCCCCCACCAGGTGCAAGGAAAACAGCGTGGTCTTCTGCTCAGACACACACACACACACACACACACACACACACACACGTGTTCACTTTGACACATTTAACACACAACACTGATCCTGGACCAGCAGAACTCACCTGGAAGTTGGCGACGACACACATCCCAAAGGAGCTGACCACGCCCAGCAGCAGCCCCGACAGGTTGAGTCTGTGGAGTCGGAGCTCCGCCCCCACCATCAGGGCCTCCACCTGTTTGTAACGCACGTACGTGGTAGCCATACCTACACACACACAATCAATCAAATATTTTTGAATTGTAAAAACTGTATTGATTACGATTTAAATTTTGTTGTGTGTGTGTGTTTTACCTAAAAAGGCTGATACATCCAGCATGATCCCGAACACACACCTCTCTGGTGCCATCGTTCCTGTGTCGCTGGAACACACAACACAACTATCATCAGTTCTCAGCTGTGTGTGTGTGTGTGTGTGAGTGTGTGTGGACTCAGACCTGATGTAGGGCACCAGAGGGTCCACGTGTCTCAGCACCACCGCTGTGATGTAAGCGAAGACGAAAGACGCTGTTGTCCAGATGACCAGCGACACCGGCAGGAAGCACAGCCCCCGCTGGAACCACCACATTGTGTGTGTGTGTGTGTGTGTGGCCTGCAAACAACACACACACACATTGTTTTATGTAGCTTTATAATGACACACACACAGTGACACACACACACACACATATACACACTTAGCTTTATAACCACAAAGTGACACAAACAAATAAACAAGCAAACATGCAAACACACTTACAGTTTGTGTGTGTCCATACACACACATACACTGTATGTATATACCGTATATGAAGCCTAACAAACAAACAAATAAACAAACACACAAACAAGAAGGACTGTCCTTTTTAACAACCGAACAGCTAACAGGAAACTCAGGGGAATTTTGCGGGTTTTCTGGTTGCGTCTCCTGAGAAGTGAAACAGAAACTAAACTCGGGATTGGACCAGAACACCTCCAGGCCGCGCGACCTTACAAAACACGTGACTTCGCGGAAACATTATCCGGTCAGAACTGATCAGAATACTGAGCTACTTATCGACCCATGTCTACCTGCACGTGACACACACACACACACACACACACACACACACACACACACACACACACACACACACACACATACAGTCACTCACTCACTCACTCACTCACTCACGTTATTCCTGTTTCCCAGCAGCCATCGTCCTGTTGGATCAAACCCCAGTCTGCTGCTGGACTTCCGGGCTCGTGCGTTTCATTAAATGTGAAGCTAAACTTAGTTCCGCTCACAGTGAAGTGCGCATGCGCAGGTAAACAAGCCACATGTGTTTCCTTCATCCCTGAGTACTGTCTGGCAGGCGAGCCCAGCAGGACGTGAAACCGTCCGTCCACCAAATATCTTCACAACCGTTGCAGATAGAAAGATGAAACAAAAAGCACATTACTCGGGCAGCAAAGGGGATGAAAATGAGATGATGACCTTGACCTTAAGAAAACTACGTCAAGGTCAAATTTTAACTTTTGTACTCATCGCAGATTTTTGGAAGGCAGTCATGTGATACCGTACGCGCATTCTATTGGCTGAAGGTATCCGATTATGTGCTACATTCTGTAAGTCTCGGACTTCCGTGAGACACAAAAGTGCTTTAAACAATCTTATCAGAGTGTGAGAAAAGGTAATACAGATATAAGGTGGTTTAATATCAGTATGGGGAGGGTTCATAAATTTTTAAATTATCATAAATAATAGTTCATCGCTATATTGCGGAATTTTGTTTTTCACGGGTGGTCCAGGAATGCATTAACTGCGAATAACGAGGGATCACTGTATGCGATAATAAACGTGAATCCAGTTTGTATCAACTTTATTAGCAGCGTCCTCGTAACGTCACACCAACGTTTTCTTGTTGGTTCTGATAGCTTGGGAGTGTTAGTTTAGCGGTATTCTGTGCAAGCGGCCCCTTTAAAAAGGTAGTCATGTGACCGAGGCAAGCATCTCAACGACTCATTAAGAACAATTTTCAACTTCATTCATGAGATCTGGGATGTGTGGTTTAAATGTTTTATTTATTAAGCAGTGTACAAACTTCCAACATACTGTGAAGCAGCTTCACCAAAGGAAAGGTGAAACAACACATGGATGGAACTCCGTTTCCCTTGTAATTAAAATTCTGAGTACTTGGAAGTCTCAGACTCACTCAAGTTTTTGTTAAAATTTTTTTAATACCGTCTGGATTTTTCCAGAAAACAATTAGTTTGATCATTTTCTCAGTTACAACTCTGTTCAGACAAGTTTAATTTTAATGTGTTGAAATCTTTAGACCACTAAACAATTGTTTTTAAAACTTCCAATGCTTTGCCTTTATCTACAGCTTTACTGTGTTAATATTTTAATTATGTTCTTAATACTCCATGTTAATGCACCACGAGGCTTTCAAGAACAAGCGTTTGTGATCCGTGTGAAGTCATGCATTAATGCCACGTCTCCTTCCTCCACCTGGAAACATAATTTACTTCAGGCAGACGCTGAAGGTCCGCATCAGTCAGGTGGTGGTGGTGGTGGATGTAGAGTGGAACCAGTTTGAATAAAGAACTTTTTATTATTTACTATCATTTGATTCTCATCAGCAGTCAGATTAAAAACTGCGATGTGACCTCGCCCGACAGCCACCAGTAACGGAATACAAGCATGCAGCGTCGTGTGAACATAACAGTTTTGTTATAAAGGGAAATTTTTAGCTAAAGTCAAAAATCCCATGAAAAAGTAACTAAACAATGACGACCCGTGTGGTGACACCTGGTTAGAACACACAGAAAACACCAACTCATGTTGAATTGACACGACTGTGCATTAAATATTCACGAGGTACAATGTGGGTGAAAACACTGCTTCTTTGTCCCCACATCTACACCCGATCCTTTGTGGTGAGAAACCTAAAATGAGTGGCCGGCTGTTTTAGGACATTCGATAGAAACGAGAATATACTCTAGATTTATTTTTATTCTAAAGTTTACACCTATGGGACAAAGCGGTCCGTTTGTGGCAGAGCTTTGAGACACCAGGCCTGTGGACGACTGAGTGTGGGGTGTGGAAATAATCTGATGGCTGCTGCGCTTACACCTCTTTTGCATGGATTGACCCATTTATATATATATTATATATATATATATATATAATCAAATAATATGACAATAAATTAAAAAAATAATCAATAGGGCCAAAAATCCCGTGGTTCACCAGCTGCTTCAGTCGACAAACTAAATAAAAAACGTTGGCAGTGAATATAAAGACAAAGGAGTCGACAAATTCATCTTCTGCTGAGACACCAGGTCAGGAGACGTGTGAATAAAGGTTCACGACTCAGTCAAAGCAGGACTTGAACTTAAAAGAGAAGCAGAGACAAGAAGTTTGATATTTACAACAGCAAAAGGTCGAGTTATGCAAATGTTACAAAATAAATGAGAATAAGGAGAAGCAAAAAGAGAACGATTCTTTTCCTGTACATCTTCTTCACACAGACCCGTCGTCTGCTGAACGTTCTGAGCAGCACCGGTTCTCTCCATCCGGTTCTAAGGAGGATGTTCTGCGTTGTGGCAGGAAACCGACTCGGTTCTGCCCGGTGAGAGAAGTCATGAGTGTTCCAGTGTCCTGGTGCGTGTTAGCTGTCCTCACCTTCAGGTGGCAGGAGCACATCATTTACACCAGGTCATCAGCTGCATCCCAACACGGTCAAAAGGGGACAAAAGATGAGTGTGTGGGGATGAGGGGGCAGTTAGTCCTGGGTCCTCAGTGAGCAGCTGAGCTGAGCGCTGAGCGAGGCTTGATTTTAAAAACACAGATGTGCAGATGGCAGGCGATCTGGTGGCACACGCTGACTGAGTACCGCAGCAGGTCGACGAAAGAAAGGATCTGATGGAGAGAAAGACAAAAGGGAGAGTCTCTCAGGACAAACAGGAAACACTGGCAGGAAGGTCTCCTGATTGGTTCAGGGCCAAAGGGGTTAAAGCGGCGACTTACCAGGGCGATCCACAGCACCAGGTACTCGTCAATAAAACTATTGAAGTACTGATCCAGGAACAGCAAGCCTGGTCCCAGGAAGGCTAAATCATGGAGGTGCATCTCGCTTTTTGTCATGTGGGCGACCTGCAGACGCACAAAAAAAAAAAAAAAAAATCCACACAAAAAGTGTAGGTACAGTTCAGTTTAGGTTCAGGTTCAGTTTAGGTTCAGGTTTAGTTTAAGTTTAGTTTAGGTTGGTTCAGTTTAGTTTAGGTTAGTTAAGTTAAAGTTTAGTTTAGGTTAGTTCAGTTTAGGTTTTGTTTAGGTTTAGTTTAGGTTAGTTCAGTTTAGGTTTTGTTTATGTTTAGGTTAGTTTAAGTTTAGTTTAGGATAGATTTAGTTTAGGTTAGTTCAGTTCAGTTTAGGTTTAGTTTAGTTTGTTTAGTTTTAGTTTAGATTTAGTTTAGGTTAGTTCAGTTTAGGTTTTGTTTAGTTTAGGTTAGTTCAGTTTAGATTTTGTTTATGTTTAGGTTAGTTTAAGTTTAGTTTAGGATAGATTTAGTTTAGGTTAGTTTAGTTTTAGTTTAGGTTAGTTCAGTTCCGATTAGTTTAGTTTAGGTTTAGTTTAGGTTAGTTCAGTTCCGATTAGTTTAGTTTAGGTTAGTTCAGTTCAGTTTAGTTTGATGACTTCCTGCAGGAGCACAGAAATAATTTTAACAACCTTCTACTTGCAGGCTCTCAACTAGTTCCTTACCAACAGCTATTGATGACAAAATGCAAACGAATGAGAATAAATGTGATTAAAAACAAGGTCTATGGAACAGGAAATAACCTGGATGAGAAATAAACCAGTGGAGCTGGAGAACGCCAGCAGCTGATCATGGTGTCAGACGTCATGGATGGGCTGCTGCTGGTGGATTCTGACTTACCACTAATTTATTGGTGATCTTGGCGGAGACGAAGCCAAATGCCAGGATGTAGAGACACGGATGTTTCTCAAAGAGCTGCACCGCTGACTTCTTGTAGATCATCATGGCTAAAATGATGACTGACCCAATATGTAAGACTGGAGAGAGGACGCTGGTTCCCTGTGGACACAAACAACACGCTAGGAGGATGTGCGTCGTATATGGGATATGTCTGCACTGATCGACAGACACAGACACAGACAGACACACACACACACACACACACACACACACTTATGCAAATTAATTAATTGATACAACATCAGTGAGACCGGATCTCGTTCTCGTTGGTAAAGACATAGCTCGTGCATTCTCACTTGTGTTTGTTTTCATTCTTTATCGTTGTTAACGTAACTTATATATAATTAATTACACACAGGTCAAGTCTACATGTCTATTGGTTGATGAATATTTGCTGTTTTTCCATAATTTTGGGGTTAAATGATTTCAGTGATTTTAAATGGGGAACTGCTTGATGAATTCCGTCAGAACGGACTAACAGATTTCAGAACAGATTTCCAGAGTGTGTGATCAGAAATATTCTCACTGTGTCCTCTCATTCTGGAGAGGAGGGTCTGCAGACTTACCGCTATTGTAGATCCATTTTTGCCAACTCCTCCTGTAAATATAACTCTGAAATAATTGGTGCAGGAAAATACGGCTCCTAAAAAAGTGCAGATGGCAGGAACTATTTTCATCTGGATATTTAGGATGGGAATCTAGGAATGGAGACCAGAAGACATGGAATGTAAGCAGCATCATAAAAAACAAGCGTTTACCCTAATAGACAAGAGAATCAGAAGTGATCATAATTACCAGCGACTGCCAAAAAGTAGATCCACCCACAGCGGCCAGCAAATATACGATAATGATGAAGATCTGAACCTCAGTCACGTCAATGCTGAGTGAAGAGAAAGCCGAAACGTTAGACAGACGAGCAGCAGACAGTCATCTGCGTACGTGTTCTCCTGCATATAAAGGTTGAGCTTTCCAAAAAGAGAAACACAACAAAACACTAAAATGGAAAAATTTGTCTGATCTTGAAAAAGTCTGTTTTGAATTTAATTGTTGCGTCAAAAATGTCTACACGATGGAACAGATGACTGCACAACTCCAACTGAAGATGGACATATTTAATCGGAGATGGAACTGTGTTAAAAAATATCTGGGTGTTAATTAATTCAATGATGAAAGAAAAAAACAAAACTGTTACATATATGACCTTGTCTTGGGGAAGGGAAAAAAGGTGTTCCATAGTCTAATGTCTGGGAATATTTTGTGTTTTGAATTTTAATTTTTTTATTTTTATTATTATTTTTTTCTTTGTCTTTTTTTTGTCCTTGTCTATGTTTCTGTTTAAATAAACAAAGTTTGAAAAAATGTTGGGACGGCTTCTAAAAAACTTCTAAAAAAAACCTGGAGAAGCTTGAATCAAGGTTGCCCGGCAACAGCTTGAACACTAAGAGATGAATATTCATCCACAAACTTAGAACTTCCAGTTCTCAAAAACACGCAGACAACAAGGAAGACAACAGGAAGCCCGTTGACTCACATGCCGAAGCGCAGCGTTCCCGACACGTAGGTCTGCCAGTGGGCGCAGTAGAACATGAACATCCCCGCGAAGCAGCAGAAGAACATCCAGTCCGGGTTGGTCCCCATCTGCACCGCGATGGTGGTCCCCAACACCACAAACACTGCAGAGAGAAGCACGTGAACAAAACAGGAGGATGCTTTCAGTCGGACAGGAAGGAGGTGGAGGCGGGGGCCACTCACCGGTGGACAGGGAGTCACAGCCGTGGTCAAACAGCTCCCCCAGTGGAGAGCAGCTGTTGGTGCGTCTGGCCTGCTTCCCATCTATGGCGTCCAGCGACTGGTAGACAAACAAGCCTGCTGCGGACAGCAGATACGCCCAGAGGGGGGCCTGCAAGGACACACACACACACACACACACACACACACACACACACACACACACACACACACACACACACACACACACGGAGGCGGACATGTGTGACTGTCAGTTTGAACTCTAAACCCTGGATTCAAAGGATGCGTTTTTGTATTATTTCAATGATTTGGTCTTGTTTTTAAGCTTATCTGTTCCAGTCTTAACACTTCACACCATTCAGAGCTCCGTGCTTTCACCACCTCAGACTTTCTAAACTTCCTTTTCTTTCATTTCTTATCAGATTACGTCCTCGTGAACAAAACTAGGAGCCACGTCCTGCAGAAGTCTCACACTAACCTGTTCCGTGGCCGTTGGGCAGTAGTAGACGAGCACGAGTGTGGTGAAGAAATTGGTCGCCAGGCCGATGATGGTGATCAGATTGGGGGCGATCCAGGAAGGGACTTGAGCTACCAACCACTCCCAGTAACGCTGCATCATGGGCTCCAGCAGGGAGCGTCCGGCGCTGCTGTACCTGCAGCCAGGTGATGCAGATGTGAGTCACATGATGCAGACGTGAGTCATGTGATGCTGATGTCAGTCATGTGACTCGCTGCACCTGAACCACCTCACCTGTGCTCCTCCAGCCTCTTCAGCTGGTGTCGAGACAGGGGCGGTGAGGGCAGCTCGATCAGCCGGCGCAGCACCCCGGGGGCCATCCAGCAGCCCTCCTCCATGGCCCCCCCGTGTCCAAGGTCCTTCTCCTGGTCGAGGCCCAGGCGAGAGCGCAGGCCCCCCCCGCGCTGCTGCTGCTCGCTGGTGCTCATGGAGCCCTCCTCCCTGCCGGTCTGGACCCCGGCGGCACCTCTGCCACTGTCCCGTCAAAGGGGCAGAAGATCCACAGTGGGGGCAGGAGGAGGCTTTAAGATACCTGAGAAAAAGGATCAACGGCACGTTGGGACGGGTGATTTTTTATACATATAATGAAGTCATTACTTATTCATGAGCTCCAATGGACGGGAAATACTTTCTGGTATTTATCTGGATTACTTCACAAATCAGTAAATTCTGTAACATAGGTGAAGCCTGAGATGTGTCACACACACACACACACACACACACACACACACACACACACACACACACACACCTATACAGTATACAGAACATATATCTGTATATCTACAGATGGAGACATTGATGTTTTATATGCAGCTAAGCCTTTAACCAATATTGATTCATGTGACTTTCAAATTGCCAACATTAAACCGACACCAGTGTAAACACACGCACGCACACACACACACACACACACACACACACACACACACACACACACACACACACACACACACACACACACACACACACACACACACTACCTGCTCAGACACTGACTGGATCTGAACGATCCTTTAGCCGGAAGCTAACAGGAAGCTAACAGGTTGGGAGGTTTGACTAGAAGCTCGTTATTGATCCTTCATACGTTCGCTCCTGAGAACAACAATCACAGCCAATAATCAATCACTCCCAATGATCAATCAGTCACTATCGGGGGGTGATTAGCACCAGCCCCTCGCCGGCACCTCCCCGTGAAGCTAGCCGACATAGCTAACACCAAAGCTGCTAGCGAGCAGGACGGAAGGTCCACTTACCGGGATTAAAGGAGGGGAGCCACCGCAAATCCAGCGCGGGAGGACAGCTGCTCTTCACGGGTCACGAACCAACAGCCTTCCGCCGGCGGACCGACAAACAGCCGATGTTTACAACCGAAGCTACCGGACAAGCGGCGGCGGCCGAGGTAAACTGCCACGACCGGTGTCACCGTGGCTGTCACGGTAAACTAGCTGTCACGGAAATCTCGCGAGACTTTCTATATTTCATGAGGAAATTTAACCCTGAGGTTGGTCTTACAGGCAGTCAGCCTGGAATGATGAAGGAGTTTAGAATCTGACTCTAATCTGACTCTTCACAGACACACTGTCTGTGTCCGTCTGCTCAAGCTGTTCACATGAAAAGCTATGCTTTTTATATGAACAGCACAGCTTTTCATATGAAAAGATAGCTCCATTCCAAAAAAATTAGCTCCATTACAGATTTGTTTAGAAAAGGAAGGTATGCCTCAGGGAGACCAAAGCACAGGCATGAATTAAAGAGGTGACCTTCATGGGGAAATAGATCTTAGGGATAGACGTTTGTGCTCCAAGACCTGTTTAGTTTAATTTGATTAGTTTGGCAGTTTCTGATGAATTTTCATTGAGATGATGATCTGGATCAGGATCTAAAACTAATGAAATGTTTATTACTTCCCAGTAAAAGAAAGAAAAAAAAGAAAAAGTCCAAATCCAGATTATAAATGTTTGAATAACACATGGATGAATCGATGCTGGTAAAATGTTCTTTATTCTCTCAGCCAGTGGCCAAAGAGGAGGTACTGAGGAGCTCTAGGAATAAGTACTTTTGTAGTCTGGAAACTCCCAAGTCTAGTAAACAAACTAATGATGAAAAGTAAGCTCATACTATCAGAGGAGATTTTGCTTTATGGAAATTTGAGATGCTTTACCATGTGACAGCAAGTTAAATGTTATATTTAGAACCTCCAGTACGTCAAGAGGCACTCAGCCTGACTTCACTAAATTAACCCAAATTCATATTTAAATTACAGAATTACTGAAGAAAAAAATGTTTGCACCTTCATCTGGTTTCCGTTTTGCACACGCCCCGCCCTTTCAACCAGTGCCGTGGTAACCCAGATGCTAATATGACAATGTGATTATACGTAAAAGTGTTAGAGGAGCAGATCTTTGTTCTTCTTTCACTGCAAATATGTTTAAGTCTTTTTAGTGTTGCTGTTTTTGAAGTGAAAAACTTTGATCGACTGAAACTTTATTCTTTAACCCTTCCATGAAGAATCTGACCATAGATCAAGACAGAGGAGAGTTGAAGTGTTTCCACCCACTCATGAACCATCAGTCACCCACCCTTTAATAAAATTATGAATTGCTATTCTACTCTTGGGGTATGTGTGCAGCTAACAGGAAGTGTTGGAATGCTAGATGTTGTTGTGCTTGAAGTTTTCTTTATTGTTTCATGGACACATTATCTTTACAGTGGTTGTTCATGCATCAGAGTGACGTCACGGCTCCGTGTCTTCCAGCTGGTCCAGTAAGGGTTTAAAGAAGTCCCTCAGGAGCTGCTGCACCTGGTTGTGCTCTGAGCTGCCAGTGGGATAGCCTGGACCTGGATTCAGAGCCTGCTTCCAGATCTTTGTGGGCTTGAAATCAGCTGATCGGGTCTTGGCAGTGTGGAGACCCTCAATGGCGCCGGACAACCAGATCAGTCTCCTCAGACTCTGGATGTTTTTGCCACGGTCATGCAAGAGCTGGTGTTCAGTCACGGCTCGGCGACTGTAGGGAGGAAGAGCATATTAGTCAGTCCCAGTCTAAACCCAGCACAGCCCCAGTACAGCCCCAGTACAGTCCCAGTACAGACCCCAATTGGTCCAGAAAACTCTCAGACATTTTTAACGTCTTCAGTCTTCAGACGTTCGACCAGTTCTGTTGCTCTTTAACAGCTGCATTCGAGATCAGCAAATGATCAAAAAGTGATGATTCTGTGCAAATTTCTCCACTCATCTCTGTTCAAGTAGGTCACATGCATTTTTTAGTCAATGTGGAGTTTAAAGCAGGACACAGAACCCAACCTGCTGCTTATAGAGACTATGCATCTCTTATCTACATAGTTAGGTTTTTAAGAGTAATAAATTGGTACGTAAGTCTCAGATAAGAAGCTGAAATCCAAACATATTTAGATCTCATTGGCCAGAAATATCTAGTTTAGTTTGAGCAATGTGGAAAGTATCAGCAGACAGGAAGTGAGCGTCAAACGCAGATGAGACTCATCCCGCTTGTAGGACAATCTTTTAGTGGGAACTCTCACCTCTCATTCTGTTGACACCGGCTGATCGTAAACACTACAAGAAGCATGACAGCGAGGACTTGTAGAGGTCTGTGGAAACACTGCATCGTCTGGAGCACCGGCCCCAAGGAATCATGGGAAAGACAAACGGACAGAGAGCGTCAGAAGACGTCTGAACTCCTCTAAGAATTTGTTATTTCAGCCTCTTGTTGCAGGACCAATAGTTGTGACCACTTTGTTAAGTTTAGATAAAGTTTTAAATGAATGGCTGGAATTACACAGACATTTAAAAAAAAAATTAAAATGAAATGAAATAAATCAAAAATAAAATATAAAGAAATAAATTCACATTAATCTGATAAAATCTATTTTTGGTTGGTAATTCTGAATTTTTTAAAATGACAGCCATCACATTTATTTTATATTTGTCTGCTCAGAAGAAAATATTCATGCTAACAAACAGCTGGAGAGTCACAACAAACAATCCTTGATTAAATTCAGAAAATACGACACAGTGAAGATGAAGATAAAGATAAAGATGAAGATGAAGATGAAGATGTTTCTGGTTGCTTACATTCTGCCTGTTGGTGAAAGCCCCTCCTCTGATGCTCAGACGCTGAACACTGACAGACACTGACTTCAGGTCGGACAGTCAGGCCTTAAATAAAGACACACACCACACACACACACACACACACACACACACACACACACACACACCACCCCGTTGCATTCCATTCTTTCTCTCTATATCTGTTTCTCTGTCTGTCTTTTACATACACACAAGCGCGCAAGTGCGCGCACACACGCACACACACACACGCACGC
The DNA here is from genome assembly GCA_013358685.1 of Antennarius maculatus. Taxonomy (NCBI): domain Eukaryota; kingdom Metazoa; phylum Chordata; class Actinopteri; order Lophiiformes; family Antennariidae; genus Antennarius; species Antennarius maculatus. Next base: position 5,003,808 of record CM023609.1, on the reverse strand, counting down.
ACACACACACACACACACAGACACACATCCTATCTATGGTGGTTTTCTGTCTGCGGGGTAAACACACACACTGTTATCGTGGATTATTTCTGTTGATATGAGGATGTTCACACACCTGGAGACTCTATAATCTGGTTTTAATCTGGTTTTAATCTACTGTTCCAATCCGTTCTTCTCAGAGTGACTTTCTGAAAAATATTAATTTAGACAAACGGGTCTGAGCGGTTTTATTGACGAGCCTAAATGAATCATTCTGATCATTCTGGAGACACTGGATGTGAAGCGTTGGTCCTCCAGGTCAGGTGTGGACGTTCCTCAACATTCCAGCCGCCTGGAGCTGGTCTCCAGCCACAGGACCCCCTAGCCCCCAGCCCCGTCACTAATGACCTGCAGCTGCTGGTTGTTGCACTGCCACCCATGACAACACCTCCCATGAAGGGTCTCCATCACTGAGGAATGTGGGCTCATGGGTGGAGGAGTGAATCAGACCATTAGAGAGCCGTGTGGAGACATTCAAGGACAGACAGAGATGGTCGGACAAAGAAAGAGATGAACAGGAGGAGAAATTAATTATCTGGACAGAGCCAGGAGAACATACGTGACATATCATGACATGATGATAACATCATTTACAGACCAGCCGAAGGACCTCTCGTTTTACCTCAGGTTGATGACTTGTTTGTTTCGTGATTGGGAGGACAGGTTTCCTTGAAGGTTGCTGACGATCATGGATTTTTATTTTTACCAGTTTGTACCTTTCTTCATCATTTCTTCATCATTCTAACTATTTTTGTCTTTTAGATACCTTAAATTCATTAGGGAATAGATGTATAGGTGATAATAATGCTAATCAGACATATTTTAAGGTTTGGTTTCTAAAGGTGGGTGAACCTGTGGATCTTGATCCATCTGATTGGTTTACTTTGTAACAGTTCCATGAATTTGATTTTTGATCTAGTGGAAGAGGACTGTGGGGTCTAGGTTTAAACTTTAGTTGGACCGTTTGATTGGACGCTGCTCCATTTAATTTACTTGTGCTGTGATAAAAACAATGAAATTAATTGTCATTGATTCGTAAAACAATTTTTCTTCACTTGTCAGTGTTGAAGTAATTTCTTTATGACGTGATTAGTTTGAGATAATTATTCTATCAGCAACAAATCAATCAATCAATCAATCAATCAATCAATCAATCAATCAATCAATCAATCAATCAATCAATCAATCAATCAATCAATCAATCAATCAATCAACCAACCAACCAACCGACAGACTTATCGATCAATCAATCAATCAATCAATCAATCAATCAATCAATCAATCAATCAATTAATCAATCAAATATTATTTGTGCAGCCCAAATTCACAACTAACAAATTGCCTCTGGGGGGCTTTAGGCTTCGCTCAGAGGGACACCCAGTACCCTCGACCCGGGTCAGGAAAAACTCTCTCAGAGGGAGGAGCCTCTGGTAGGACAACAGACGAGGGGCCTTCCCCCTGGGACAGGTAAATGTGTGATGTCACAAGTACAAGACACAACAATCGTCAGTCATTACAAGCAGTAGCTATCGTGTTGGTTGACCAGTCCAGGGGCGTGTTATTGATGAGGGTTCATCAGGTGCAGTCCAGGAACCAAATAAAATCCAGGGCACGCCTTCCTGTAGACCAGTGGTTCTTAACCTGGGTTCGATCGAACCCTAGGGGTTCGGTGAGTCGGTCTCAGGGGTTCGGCGGAGACGGAGGTCAGGGCAAAACACCCGACACTACATGGGATTTTGTGCACTCAGTAGTCGATTTATGCCTGTCATGATGTTACGTCGGGCGGCACGGTGGCGCAGTGGTTAGCGCTGACGCCTCACAACACGGCGGTTCTGGATTCAAGTCCCGCTCTGTGCGGAGTTTGCATGCTTTCCCTGTGTCTGCGTGGGTTCTATTCGGGTTCTCTAGCTTCCTCCCACCTCCAAAAACTTGCGCTTCAGGTTAATTGGCCGGTCCCAAATTGACCGTAGGAGTGAGTGTTTGCGTGCGTGGTTGTCTGTCTTAGTGTGTGGCTCTGTGGTGCACTGGCGTTGTGCCCGGAGTGTCCCCTGCCTCACGCCCTATGCCAGCTGGGATAGGCTCCAGCTCCCCGTGACCCGCTACGGTGGATACAACGGCAGAAAATGGATGGATGGATGGATGGATGATGGTACATCATCTGATTGCTTTCTTAATGTTTTAATTCACAGTAACTATGTTGAGCAAAAAAGGAAAGTGGTTGGACAAATATGTGCAACGTGAATTTACATGTACTGTATAACGGAACGTGATGGGAGTCCGCGTTCTGCATGCATTCTGCAATGTCAAGTTGAGCAACTCTAGTCTCGCACTGGCAAAAATAAAGGAACACTTCCTTAAGCTGCGTGGAAAACAAAAGAAACAGACTTTGCTGTGAAAATGACATAAAAGTAGCACTTGCCAAGGTGAAGCCATGCATATCTGAACTGGTCTCTCAGTAACAACAGCAGAAGTCACACTGATTTGCAGGTAGGTCATTTCATGTGAGTTCATGTACTGTCTTGGTTTTGTTCTTTGGAAAAGGTGACATTAATGCGCAATTCATTATATATACCAGTAAAACATATACTGATGTCTTAAATTTGTAAAAAAAAAAAATTCTTTTTACTAAAGAAGTGTTCGGTGAGTGAGCATATGAAACCGGCAGGGTTCGGTACCTCCAACAAGGTTAAGAACCACTGCTCTAGGTGTTACCTCGGTACACAAAGTCACGTATCCACCAGATAGCAGGTGGCTAGCAGACGCGTCATGGCCACGACACCAACACGTTTGGAAACAACGTCAGAGGAACTCCAGGGAGGAAACTTCCTGTGGTGAAGTTACTGACACAGAAACCGAGTTGTGGAAAACTGAAATAATAGAGGAGAACGAGGCCTGATGTTTACGGAGTCAGTTGATGTCATTGAGCTTCAATGATTGTTAAAGTTGGGACAGTTCAGACTTCTGCTCTGTTGATTTCCTCATTCCTCATTGCTGACTAGTTAATAACTGGAGGTGTAATAGTCTCTACATACTCAGAGTACAACAGATACCTATGACTCAACCTGTTCAGGATCAGGATTGGTGCCCTACTATCTTGTAGGAGAAGTTGTCATGGTAACTGGTTGTTGATCTGCCTCTAAGCCAAAAACAGAGGGGATAATAGTGAGCTGATAATGTGAAGAATGAAAGCAGTGAACTTCTGGACACGGTCATCACAATGGGTGGCAGGGCGTACCAACCTCCCAGTAAACACAGCTTGACAACAGACTGGGAGACGGCCAGGCAAGTCTGAGGCCAGTGTGAGGCCAGTTTAAGGCCAGTTTTAGGCCAGTTTGAGACCAGTATGAGGCGAGTTTGAGGCCAGTGTGCAAACAGTTTGAGACCAGTTTGAGGCCAGTTTGAGACCAGTTTGAGGCCAATGTGAGGCCAGTTGGAGGCCAGTTTGAAGCCAGGGGTTCCTCCATGGGGGGACTGACAGTAGAGTATGTCTAATACCTATAATTCTGAAATTAGTCCTGTTCATGGGTAATTTTATTTTGATACTTCTAAATATATGTTGTTTGGCATACTACAATATGCAAAATTAATATGTACCAATACAAATACCTTTCTCTCCATAGTTGTCTGGACCTGGTGGCATGTCCAGACACCTATGTTTCATGGTTTTTGTGGCAGGAGCAAGCCAGAGAAGACAGCCCATGTAAACACAGAAAACGTTCCAGGTCCTCAGATGAACCCAGGACCTTCTGAATGTGAGGCAACAGCACTACTCACTGAACCAATATTTATTTGCTTGTGTACTTTGAGGTGAATGACCTGTGTAGCAAATGCAACCGTAATGACTGTACGAAAAACTATAAAATTAAATCTAACAAACAAATGTTTGTGACCCCCTTAAACACCCCATAAAGACACCAAGTTCCAGAAATAAGAAAGGTAAACTAGAAGAAGGAAGTAACATTTAGGTGATAATGTCAAATTCATAGATCAAACATGGTCAGAAGAGCACAATGGGCTCTGATGAATGACAATCTTCACCATCATCTGACTTCCTCCTCCACCAGTGTCCAGTCATGGTGTCAGATATTAGTGAACTCTGATGGGGTCACACAGTAAGAGGAAGTGCAGCATTGGTGTTATTGGTGTCATAGTTTGAAGGCAGCCTCCTCTTCCTCTTCTAGCATCAGGGAACAATTATTTCAGTGTTTGTTAGGTAATTTACTTTTGACAGCCTTGGTTGTTCATAAAGTTAAAGCTTAAGTTTGAACCTATGCTCAGCGTATACCTGATGGAATAGCTGTGCTGCAGCCTGTGGCCACATGGTGGCGCTGTTATACTAAGAAAATAACAGCAGCTGACGAAGTGGAGCGGGAATGACTGAACTGCAGGGCTGCAAACATTGAATCTGTTTAAAAAGGGATTCCTCCTCTGCATCACGAAGAGAAAAACATTAACAAATGAAGAAACAAAGTTCTTTTCAGCTTCAGTTTCCTTCTCTGTGATTTATACTGATTTTCTTTTTCAATCCAATAATGTCTGATTTAAAGTCAGAAGTGCTGAATTTGTATATTTCCAGTTCAAATATGGGGACGAGACACATTTCAGATTTAACATCCATCCATCCATCCATCCATCCATCCATCCATCCATCCATCCATCCATCCATCCATCCATCCATCCATCCATCCATCCATCATCCATCCATCCATCCATCCATCCATCCATCCATCCATCCATCATCCATCCATCCATCCATCATCCATCCATCCATCCATCCATCCATCCATCCATCCATCCATTTTCTTACTACAGGACAATCTCAATCGTCTTGTCTACAGCCACCCTCCTTGTGGGTCAAGGGTCAGCTGCAGCCTACTCCGGTCAGCTATGGGTAAGAGGAAGGGTACACCCCGAACAAGACGCCAGCTCATCGTGGGGCCTCTCACAAGACAAACAACCATTCCAGCACAGACCAGTTAACTAAGTGGCATGTTTTTGTAGGTGGGAGGAAGCCGGAGAACCCTTTTTTTAAATCTGATTTTCCATAGTTGGACTAATGTATTTAACATTTAATAGTAATATTTAATGTGTTACATATTTAGTCTTGTTGGTTGCATAAAACCAATCACTATTCTGCCTCACCGATCTATACATAAAATAAAATCCAACATGAACTGCAAATTACCATTTAAATTATAACATTATGAATCATTATACATTATAAATCGCATCTGAGTATAAAATATGGGACCTGCCAAACCATGAAAAAATGCGACTTATAGTACAGAAAATACAAGTTAAAATTCTCATTGACAATATTTTACTTGGCATCAAAATTAATGCATCAATGCTGGCAGTCTAAAAAAATCCATGATTACTTGGAAAAGTATGTGAGTAACCAGAAAGCTGGCAAAGCCAAAAATATGCCTTTGAATTCGTGAACTCAATCAATAAGACTATGACACCTGGTGTACCCTGATAGCAGATGAGAGCACAGACATAACAGTACACAAAATGCTAGTTATATATTAGCAAGACGATTCCGAGTTCGAGTCCACTTCTGTATGGAATTTGCATGTTCTCCCTGTGTCCGCGTGGGTTCTCTCCGGGTACTCCAGCATGCCGCTGAGGCAAATTGATCACCAAATTGTTCCCAAGTGAGAGTGAGCGGATGTTTTTCTTGTTTTGTCTTGTGGCCCCACGATGCGCTGGTGTTGCATCTGAGGTATTCCCTTCCTTCACCTGTAGCCAGCTGGGATAGGCCGTAAAAATGTTGAATACTTTTGCATTTCAGGTCACTTGAGGTTAGGTTTGGTGGGACTCTCTTCAAATTCTTCAGACAGGGGCTGAAGCCAGTTCCTGTTTAAATCTCCCATAATGACCATTTCCTTGGGAGTCACACCCGGTAGAAGCTGCAACAGGAAGGAGGTGCATTACTAACAGCTGAAGGTGTTCTGACCAGCAACAATGATATCTAGTGTTTAAAACACCAAGGACAATGATGTTGGAATCTCATACTGATTTAGAGAGAAGCACTTTAACTTGATCCCCCCTTTTGGAAGGAGGGTAAAGACTTCTCATCTGGCACACAGATGGCAAGACCTCCTTCTGCCAACTCAACCTTCTCTCACAGTCCTCTTTAAAGCGTCATTTCCCTCCCTGCCCTCCCTCTCATCACCCAAATCATTTCCAGCTCTCTTATCACTTGAATAGTACCCCTTGTTCACAAAACTGCTGCTGTCACCCCCATACTCAAGAAACCTGGTTCTGAAGCCAGTTCCTTAACAGATTAGTGTACATGACCACTTCAGTTCTTGGGTGTCCTTTGGAGAATTGCTGAAAAACTATTTTTACGGATCTCAGACAAAATAAATCGCATTAATAGTTGATGTGTGTGACAGCCTCGGGCCTCATCACGGTTGTGTTTGTTCTCAGGTCTTGTCAGTGTTTCCTGTCTTATTTGAACACTCGTCCTTTTCTCTTTTTTCAAACACTGTACTTCCTGCCTCTGTGTTTCCCTCCTGCCTTGCCCTGATTGGCTTCAACTGCCCCACATGACCTCCTCCTCCCTTGTGTATTTGTCTGTTCTTAGTCTTTTTCAGGGAGTACATGTCACTAAATTTCTGTTGTGTTCTTTTGGACTTAGACCTTTTGTTTGTGTACTTGTAGGATACCATTGCTTGTGGATTTGTACAGATGTTTTGTGGACCGAAAGTTGTTCTGAAATAAAGACCTTTTGTTTTTGGAGTCCTGCTTTGGAGTCCTCCTTTGGTGGCTCCAGAATCATAATGTTTATGGATCTTTTATGATCTAAAACGTCCAGATGTGTGAGAGTAGAGATGATTGACAGTGGTCCTACTTAAAAGGATAGTAAAGTTAATTTTAAGTGATATATATGTTATTCATCATTATGAAAAATAGAAGAAAAAATACAATTTATGTGTGTAGCATCATCCGTTTGGTCAAAAAAGCTTAAAATCTGCGACGCAGCAGCTTCCGCATTCCGTGGTCACGTGGGCGTCATACGTCACTGGGGCTAAACATAGCTTAACAGCCATAAGAAACAATGCAATTCCAGATGCGATTAACACCAAAAGTATCACGGTTACCTGCGCAGTGAACGGTTGTGTCAACAGAACAGCAAAAAGACGCGAAGACAAGGACCTGTCGTTCTTCAGAATACCTTCTGGAAAGGTGTCGTGCTAAAAATGCTAACGCGCTGACACTGCTAACATTTTGTAATGCTCCACCTCCACAGTAAACAGGGTATGCTAGGGGTTCTGGGATGCTTTGGCCCCACAATGCGCTGGCGTTGCATCCGAGGTATTCCCTTCCTTCACCTTTAGCCAGCTGGGATAGGCTGTACATGTTAGCCACGCACAGGGAGAATATTCAAACTCTTCCCAGAACAGCGGACCTTCTTTGAGGGGGGTGTTCATTCTTTGGTCTCTTCTGTTCAATGTCTGTTTATTGCCTCTAGTTCAGATAATGGAATACAACATCTCTTACTACACTTATGCAGATGACAAACAGCTTTATATCACAATGTCACCAGTCATATCATTTGCTCTATATAAATGTATCCATCAAATTAATCAGTGAATGTGTCCAAACATTGTTGATGCAAGACAAAGACTGAGGTGATTGTATTTGACCCCAAAAATGAAGGTCAAAGATCAGCGTTCACCTTGACTACATGTCTCTAAAAGTTTCAAATCAAGCAACAAACCTCGGTGTCATTTTTGACTCAGACCTGAATTTTAAGAACCGCTTGAAAGCTGTCACAAGGTCTGTCTATTTCCATGTGAAGAACATTGCTAAAATCAGGGATTTACCATCTAAAGAAGACACAATGGAACTTGTCTTGCCTTTACTTTTAGTAGGTTAGATTACTGGAGCAGGGCTAACAAACCCTGGGTCCAATCTGTGACTCCTACCCTAGGAAACACAGGGTTTGTGGTTTCACAATGGCTGTTCATCTGGAGTTGAGCAGGTGTGACACAACTATAAAAAGCCATCATCTATGGAGCTACAATTTGTCAATTTTTGTATTGAGTAACATGTTTGAAATTTTTTGGGGGGAGGGCAGGGGGCAGCAGAGAAAGTTTGGGAACCACTGACATACAGTGTGTTGAATTACGAAAGGTATGCATACAAGTTGCCTTATTGTAAGAAAAATTTGTGTTTTATATTTATCGTGAAATTATACAATTTTTCTGTCTCTAATAATTTCATTAAACATGGATAATTTATATATATCATTGTGAAATATTTTCCTTTATTTAATATACTGTATATTACAGTTTTTTCCATTTTCACTGACCACTGTGGACTCCAAATGATTCCACTCCCTGAATAGCATCCTTCAGAAGAGCACATACTGTATTTGCAAATCAGATTATTTGGAAATAGCAAATTCTACAGGCAGCAATTCAAGTTGCTGCCAGCAAAGGGCTGAGGTTTGTTTATGTCAGCTGAGGAAGACGCTGGAGACCTCTGTACCTCTGTAAAACCCTAGTGGGCCCACGCAAAGGGTTCCAGAAAGTACATCCTCAAATGTGGAGGACAACCATGGCTGGCATCAACCAAGATATTTTCCATTTTGATATCTGCATGGAAAATGTTGTTGGCACAAAGTTCTCTGAGAGCTTCCACCAGCTGCTTGATGAAACATCTGGTCTGCCTTCCCTTCAAAGTCTTGCATTTATAGAGGTCAACCGCTGAATGTGGTCATTCCATGACTAGCTCCTCCTCTAGGTTATAGTATTCCAAGAGGGAAATGCTGACAGACTTACCAACCAATCCTCCTACTTGTTTGGTCATCTTCAACAAGCTTAACATTTCAAGTTCCATCAACATCCCAGATGTTGGGATGATTGTAGATGGAACGACTGACAGAGTTGTGTCTGTTCCTGTACTTTCTGCTGACTTCCAGGTTCACATGTCTTCAGTCTCCAAGGCTTCCTCTGGTCTGTCCCACACCATCACCTCATACGTGTTGTAGCCGGTTACACCACCTGTCCCGGCTGTCAGATCTTGAGGCCCCATGGAGGGGCCCCTACACCATCTCTGCTCCCAGAGTCTTTCATTTTGGCCTCAGTCACGAGTCTCTTCACATTTTCCCTCTCCTCTTGAGCGTCATCATGACTCACACTGAAGCTTTGATCTGGTTCAGGGTTCAGGTTCAATCAAATGGGAGCATTTCCAGTGTCATGACTTACTGTCACCAGCAGAAGGCGCCTTTGAGCCATAAACTACACAGACGTGTGGACATTGAACTATCTAATGACACAGCAGGTCACCTCTGTTCCACATCTACAGTACATTATACACAGAGACACCAGAAAGAAGCTGCTTACCTTCATACACTCCTTTAAATCTATATCCATCTGCAGCTGTTGGGGTTTACATTGATTAGAATTGATGATGTGTCATTTCCAGCTCGATGGTCAATGAAGAGTGTATTTGTGTTGTTTAATAGTTCTGTCAGTGATGAGCTGCTGGATCCAACAAACGTCACACCATGTCTGGAGGTTCTCAGTCACCCAGGTTGAGGGAAGAACAAAGAATGTTTTTTAGTTATTTTAAACGGGTTATCATAATGAGGTACCAGGAAGAGCATCAAATCAACAGGAAAGAAGGAAAAACAGCTTCACATTGTCATTAATATTCAAATTCCATCACAAGGATTTAAAACAACTACAGTGTCATAATGAGGAGGCTGTGGGGTTTTATTGTTCTTCTATGCTGACGGTGTAATTAAATGTTAATTTGTATCAACAGGACAAAATATGAATATTTATTAATCTACTGATTTCTGTGTTTATGGTAAATTATACCTGACTGAGGTCAAAGGTCGACGGTTATACACCAAGGTGTTGTTAGGTCTGAGTAAACTTGATGATATCTGCACAATACTTCAAAAACAAAGGCAAAATAGGTAAATTAAAAAATACTAAGAGGTAAGTTTTTGATTATTTTTTTTATTGATCCAATCGCTTTACATTGCTTTTTAGAAAAACAGATTATGGGGTTTACAAGTTATAAGAATGACACTTATTATTATTACAATTCATCCTTCAACGAACAAGAATGTCTGATGTGGAGATACTTCACTGAAAGCCATGAATGTTAACCACCAGATGACGCTAAAGTGAATCACAGCAGATTAAAGAGACAACATGATTTTACAGGAGGACGACACATGACTGTCCTGTAGGACGTGTTGGCGTGTTCCTCCTCTGAGCACCATGAACACCATGAACACCAGCACCACAGGACATTAGTTCTCAGTGGCGTTGCTGGAGTCTATCCCAGCTGTGCATGAGTGAGAGGCAGGGAACACCCCTGCAGGGAGCACCCTGGTAGGGGTCCACAGTGCAATGCAGTAAATAAATAAGTTAATTCATGAAAAAAATCATTTAAAATTCCAAATAATGTTTCAATAAAAATGAAAGTTCAAAATTAAATAATAAAATTGAGATGAAATGTGAATTTCAGTATGAAATAAGTAAATGTTATTTAAATGTACATGTGGTCTATGCAGACCTTCTTCTTGTAAGAGAAGTGAGTGTGAACTTGTTGAATGTGGTTAAGTGTTTTTTCTATCTTTACCTTCTGTAGTACATCAGTATTCTTTTATAAATCTTTATTTGGGTTTGTGCTGTTTTGTGTTGTTTTCTGTTAGCGCAAGTTGGTTATTTGTTTGCATTTCACACCGAGGCCTTCACGATGAGGTGATGCGTGAGGGCGCACTGTATTTGTCATTTTATTTTGTTATAATTAATATGATATGAACAAAATAAAATTATAAGAACATTAAATAGGAAAAATTAAATAAATAAAATGCTTGTACTCACCAAGACAGACAATAGACAGATTATTATTAGATGGACAGAAGACATGTCTGTGCTTCATTACACCCCTTGATGTAAATATTGAATGCACATTGAAAAAGCAACAGAGCAAAGATCTTCAGGGGTTTTCAACCTGAGCCTCATTGAAACCTTCCTGTGACACCACCCACCTGTGACACCACCCACCTGTGATACCATCCTCCTGTGACACCACCCACCCAAAAGGTTCAGGATGACTCTGCAGCCCCATCCAGTATTTATGATGACAACTTTCATTTCTATCCTCTCACTGCTTCGTTGAACACGAAGCTGATATCCTGGTAGGAAGTGAAGAAAGACACAGGAAGCTCTTCGTCAACATCTCTCAGTCTGTTTTTAGTTCTGACACTTTTGTCAGATTTGACCAGAATGACTGAATAAATCTCTAATTCTGTCGTCTCTAAGACAGAACATTAGCTCTTAGCTACTGGCTGCCACGCCCGACAGGAGAGTAGGACTTGACTCTTTGTGTTACAGTACAGAAATGCCTCAAGAACACCATAATTCATTCATTTCCTACTGACTGGTGTCCCACGGCGCAGAGGTGGAGAATCACTGCCTTATAAACCAGTTTGATTTAGCGATTATGTAGAAAACTAAACGCTGATGTTGAACCGGTGAACTGGTAAACTGGTCATGTGGGCCTCTGTTCATCAATAGAAGAATGAATAAAACCAGTGCTCTGTCATGGTAGTTGGAACTCTGTACTGCTTCCCCTTGAAAGATGAATCGACCCTAGTGCTGACTTTATATTTCATGTATACTTGTTGTATACTTCATGTATACTTGTTGTATGCTTCATGTATACTTGTGTACTTCATGTATACTTGGTGTGTTAATGTAAACTCGCATGCTTCATGTATACTTGTTTTGTACTTCATATAAACTTGTTGTGTACTTCATGCATACTTGTATACCTCATGTTTACTTGTTGTGTACTTCATGTATACTTGTTGTGTACTTCATGTACACTTGTGCACTTCATGTATACTTGTTGTGTACTTCATGTATACTTGTTGTATACTTCATGTATACATGTACACTACATATAAAGTTGTTGTGTACTTAATATATACTTGTACACGACATGTAAAGTTGTTGTGCACATCCATGTATACTTGTGTACTTTATGTATACTTGTTGCTCTTCTCAACACATCAGGAAACGGAGTGTGTACTCTTGTCAGTAATCTTGCAGATGCTGCTTCCTTCAACCTGGTCCAGAGTCCCAGACCAGTCTGGAGGACCAGTTTAAACACACAAACACACACACACACATACACACACACAAAATTGACACTACTTTATTTGAAATTCCAATGGCTTTATTTTCTGTATATATTTGTATATAGTTATTATATATATATTTATATATTATATATAGTTATGTAACAACTTTTACTCAGTTGATTATCATCTTTTGTTCAGCTTAAGTTAACAGGACACTAAGAGCAAAGCATTCCACATGATCGTATCTTACAGAGGAATCAAGAAAGCAAAGTGTGTGTGTGTCCAGCGGTCGTACACACACACACACACACACACACACGCACACGCACACAAACACACACATCATGTACAGTTTTCCTTCTGGTTACTGGAAAGACCTTCAACCTGACAAAGACAGACGAGGAAGCGGAGGGGTGAGGAAGAGGATGTGAGGAAGTAGATGAAGGGCTGGAGTGAATCTGGAGGATTCTGTTGCATAGATTGAAGCAAACGGAGGGTCAGGTGGGGTAACTGAGACAGAGGATGAGGATGAATGAGGGAGAAGATACAGTCAGAGAGGGAAACACAGTAGAAGCACCCCACTCCCTTCCCAACACACACACACACACACACACACACACACACACACACAACACACAGGGAAGCACAGGACGTTTATTTAGTGTCACAAACCATTCAGAACCTGCTAGATGTTAATAGCTAACAGTAAGAACCGAAGTCGCGTCCCTCCATTCAGCCGGACGACGTCAGTGTTAACAATGCTCACATCTGTTACTACTGTTCACTATTTGTGAGCTGGTGCAGCTGATGATAGCAGGAAGTGGGAGGTGTGCAGGTGTTGGACATAAATCAAAAGCGGCGATGTTCCTCTCTGACCTACAGAGGACGTCCCATAATGAGATGAGATCTTCTGCCGCAACTTTTGCTTCACATCAAGCTGAGCTTTCAGAAATATTTTTATCTCATCATTATTTTTCTGAATCTTGTGAGACTAGTTTTGTGTCCAGTAATATAAAAACACAACTCAAGAAAAAAAAAAAAAAAGAAATTCATGATCTAGTCTGCAGATTAGAAGAAGTTCCACCCATCTATGGATGTCAGGTCGATGAGAACATAAAGCATGAGGTGAAAACCGCTGGTCTCATGACGTCAGTTTTTAAATTTAACGTACAGTTTGATAAATATGTGATGTGATAAATATATATTTATATTCAGATGAAGATCCATCTTTGAGATCTGGTGTTCTGATGAAGTCACAGTGAATGTTTAACGTCTCATTTAGCCTAGCTCATCACAAGACTGCTCTTCATCACTGACTGATCAATAGAAATCAGATATGCTCAATGGTTATAAGCACATAAATGTCGGATAAAGATTCCTTTAATTCAGAAACAATTTTGGTTGAATGATATTTTACTAGTATTGAATTTATAGATTCCGTCATATAAAGGTAAACTGAGCATCTGACGGCATCAGCGTACACGATACACATTTGATGGCACATGACAGGGATGTATTGATCAATCCACTGGCAGATATTGAATCAATAACAAACAGTTTGCAGTTGTGGGCTATAAATGTTTAAACGAACGTTTCTATACGTCACATTGACGAGGAGGTAAAACGTCGGTCAGGCTAACACTGATATCAGATGCCGTCCATTTTTTTCCAATTCCCTCTCCGTGCAGGCAGGTGGATGAGCAGGAGGATGGCGGATTATGGAGATCAATGGAGGTGATCGTTGATGATGACACCTGCAGAGCCAGAGCCTACCTGAACCTGAACTGTCATCTCCTCCTCCTCCTCTCACTGCACAGATGAGTGGGTGATGAGTTCAGGACAATCCAGAAATATGAGCTTTTTATGCATGTGGAGGATGGGGGAGGATGAAAGAGTGGAGCTGTTTTTCATTTGTGGATAAATGATGATGGAAACAATAAAAGAAGACTTCATCTTTCATCAATCCACCCAATCAGAAGTCACAGAGTTTTAATTTCCTCAGTGTTTCACCTCACAGTGCAAATACATGTGTTTCTGTCTGGATGTGGAACGTTGCATGTGCTTGGGGTGTGTACTCGAGATTCATTTGGAAAACAAGTCAACATTTTGGGATGTTTCATCATTCCATACTAAAACATGCAGAACACAGAACATTGAACACATATACTGAACAGTGTCTCTTTTTTTTTATCGCTTTTCACACAGAGTGGCTTTAGGCTACATAGAACACAACAGAACCAATCGCACCAGTTTGGACGTATTGCTTTAAACCACCAAGTTTTGTATATATGTCATGCATGCCACATAGATGATATTATGTTTATACAAAAATAACACCAATGCCTATTACTGTTTATCATAGTAATTACAGAAAACAAATCCTTCAGTCTTTTTTGCAATGAAGTACAACTGAGAAACCATTTATATACTATATATATATATATATATATATATATATATATATATATATATATATATATATATGTATTTATATCTAATATGTAAATGTACATATACACATAAATACATACTAGATATAAATATACGGAGGTAATATATCAATATATGACACATATGCTAAGTGGTTATGACTTATCCAAATGTGATATTCCAGTTTATTTCAACCATTTAATCGTGAATTTTGAAGTGGACATGAAGGTTTTCCTAAGAATTCGTTAAAAACTGTCAACAAAAGCTGTTCTGAGAAAGGCAGTGCTCTGAAGGAGAAGCAACAAGTCAAATTTCAACAATGGCTGTAGTGAGTTTTGCCTTCCACACTGAAGTCCTACGGGAAAACCAAGATCTTCAAAAGAAAGAAATGAGCCTCCGTTCAACTAAAACCAGGCCAAGTTTCCAGCTGCTGCTGAGTCTTGTTTGTTTCTGATGCTGCTGAAGCCACAAGCTGGTCGACAGTGTCTCTGGTGGCAGGGCAGTGAAATACACCTGGCATGAGATCTGAGGGCAACCAGTCAAACGGCCACAATGAGGCCACGGCAACCAAAGAGGGACAATCTTTTCCGGGGGGGGACGGGGCGGGACTCGTGACTCAGCTGGTACAGGAGATGGAACGTGAAAACAACTTTGGCAGATCATTTTAAAGCTTTACTGGGTGAACATTGGCTGACTGCCCCCCTCCTCCGTCACAAACACACACGTCTGGTACTCTCCATTCATTGACATGGCAACATTTACATCACACTGACTGTTGGAGCGCAGGGGTTTTTGCCAGATTCAGCAGGATCTAACAGCACCGCTCTCTTTCAGCAACAGTTTCTGATGTCGTTGTCGTACAGGGTAGAGATGGCGTCTAGAGCTGCAGCTGCTTCCCGTCAAAGTCTCTGCCTTCCCCTCTTCTGTTGAGTCACAACTGACAGTCTACCAGTTAACCTATCATGATCCCGGTGACAGGAAGAACTTGGACCAACCGGAGCTCTTTTTGGATCAAATTAGTTTCTAGCAACCAAGTCCAGATCAAACCCAAGTTGGGTCTTTGTCTTGCAGTCCCCAGACTTTAGGTATGTTGGGTCCAGGTAGGGTCTGTCTTACCCAAAAACCTCCAGACTGGACTGAAAACGACTGAGATTTCTAAAGTTTGATGATTTGATCATTGTGACTTTTGCAGTTGGTCTCTCCAAAGGGAGAAAGGCAGACCTTTAAAGGAGGCAGAGCCTGAAGCGGGTCACAGCTGTGTCACTCAGTCAGATTGTAAAACCACTCATTCAAAGAAACCAGCTGTAGTAGCCTCAAAAGTAGGAAAACAAAGAAACCAAGAGTTTCAATTATACACTTCCATTTAATGTTTGACACAATTAGCTGATTTCATGTTGCATTGGCTGCTCATGGGATTTGGATGACTGCAAAATCACATAGCGTGTAGTGTATCACAACATCTTAGATAAGGTGAATATACTTGTGTAAAAGGGGGGGTGATGGGACTAACTTGTTGAGATTCAAATTGAACGGCCAACAGGAAGTAAACAAGTCACTGTAGGTTTCTGAGCCCTAAGATCAGACGACCAAGACGACACACGTGGCATAAATATTTCGAGAGCTGTAAAAAGACATAGTCCAGGTTAGATTGATCTCATTCATGAACTGTACTGTCACCAACTCTTCAGCCTATACATATATATTCATATATCTCCAAAATATTAAAAGTACTTAATATAAAAATACAGAAGAATTGTAAAAAATGAGCAAAACATTGAGTTTTATATGAAAACCATGCAAGAAAGATTTCCCGTTTAGTCAAATAGTAACTCTAAGATTCATAAAAGCAAGGGAATGAAAGGAAGTGGTCAGATGAGAGAAGCACAGGCGAACCGCCACCCACTTGCTTTTCATGTAAACATTGTAGAGGTCCTTTAAACTTAGTTCGGCAGTGACAACTGAAGATTTTCAACTTGCTTTTTGGTCATGTTTGGAGTAAAGGGCCGGGGGAGGAGAAATTTCAAGGGAGACCTCGATAACAATGAGATAAAAAAAACAATACAGGCAACCTATAAAATATGGCTCTGAGTTACATAGAAAAAGCTCATCAGAGGGGAGGAGAAGAACCGATCGTCAAAGAAAATTTGAAAATATGGCAGTAGTAGCAAATTACTTCAATAAGAACAGATGATTTTTATTCTGTTCATTCAAACGGACAAACAAAGCGAACAGGAACATCTGCACTGGTTTGAGATTTGTCTTGAACGTAGACGGACTATCCAAACCCATTAACTTCCTGTATGTTGAACAGAACTTCCTGCACTGTGACAGACAAAATCAATACTATAATTCCCCTTGTTTCACACAAAGAAAAAGACTTTTGGTGAGCTAGGAGCAGGAGGAACATTCTGACATACCCACAACACCACACAAGGGTTTTAACATCCTGTCTCATTTGGAGAAACGTCGGGATCCACCAAGAAGAGCTTGTCTGCAGAAGAACAAGATGGGTTCCAGTCCTTCATGTGGTAACTGCTCACCAGATCTAACATGGATGTTAATGGACTAGCGGTCGCCTGACGGCATCGTCATCAGACGATGTCCTTCAGCAAGACTTCAAGAGGACAGCCCAAGAACACACAAAGAAGAAATGCAAGAGTTGGCATTTCAGACCCCGCTAGACAATTAATGATGACCGTTACCCTCCAGGACCCAGAAGCCTCTCCGTTAGCTTAAGATACCAAACCACAGGCCATCGTCCAGAGCCAATCACAAACAGACTTCATACGGACAAGAACATGTCAGTCTGGTGCTGCTGCTATACCTCAGCTGATCACCGACCAGTCTCCTCGGTCAGGTAACAGGAAGTGACTACTGACTGGTCGGATTCTCTGTCTGGTAACAGGAAGTGACTATCAACCGGCCGGATTCTCTGTCTGGTGACAGGAAGTGACTATCAACCGGTCGGATTCTCTGCCTGGTGACAGGAAATGACTATTAACCGGTCGGATTCTCTGCCTGGTAACAGGAAATGACTATCAACCGGTCGGATTCTCTGTCTGGTAACAGGAAGTGACTATCAACCAGTTGGATTCTCCTCTGTCTGGTAACAGGAAGTTGGGTCGGACAAACAGGAACTTGAGGACATCTGAACAGACACCGCTGTAGACTAACACACACATGGTTATCTAAACAGAATCCCAACGTTCTCATGCAACTGAACAACAATGAAAGCTGACATGCATCCTACGGGAGGAACAACTGGAACCACATTCCTGTTTCTAGTGAACGCTGTGGAAGCACGAGAGAAAAGACAAAAAACAGCTGAGTCATCGGACTCACTGAGCGGAGAGGGAACCCTCTCTGGGCGTCGCCGTGTCGTGTCTTTGGATAGTAAACTTTTTTGTCCTTCCACATGCAACACAACTGCAAAAAAAAAGAAAAACCAACACGAAGAGACGAGATAAAGGGAAGAAGATTGTTTTAACAGGTGAATTTTAGCAACTGTAGTGTGACACGAGACATTCTGAGGAGTTTGAATCAACCGCTGATTAACAATCTTGAGAGATTTTAAAAACAAAACAAAACAAAAAAAGATTACATTTTTGCATTTTGCCTCTTCTGAACAACAATCCCGACTGTAAGCTGTGTGTAAAGGAGCCAAAGCGTTATGTACATGAGAATCAGCGCACTCTTTGAGAAAGTTCAGTGCTGCGTCAGCATTATGCAGGAATGAAGCTAGTACAGAACACAACATGCTGCTGCAAGTCCTGCAAAAATCAAAACCTAATTAAGTTTAAAAGCTTTTCTAAAAGATTATCAAGTAAAAAAAGCACGACATAAACGGACAAGGACAGGCATTCTTTAGAGGAGACTGTGGCCCCGCCCTCTAGTGAACGATGTAGTGGTGGTGGGAGCGACGACTTACAGGCAAGAGTGACGCCACAGTCAGTATGTAAAACAGAGTATGGCAGGAATGGCTGAGGGTTTGGAGACGATGTGATGTGAGCGATGACTTCCCTCCTCAGGGTGACCGTTCTGTTGGTGGGATGAAGATGATGCTGATACAGGAGGGAAGAGGAGGAAGATGAGAAGGAAGAAGAAGAAAGGGGCTCAGGCGGAAGCCTCGTGGCCGCCGGGCGGCAGTGCTTCTCCCTCCGCCCCCGAAGAGGAGCCGGGGAGGGTTTCGATCTCGTCTCCGTTCTCCTCGATGATGGGGGTGCGAGCCTCTTCTTCGGATAAGGGGACAAACTCGGGGTGGGCCATGAAGCTGTGGATGGAGCTACGGGACTCTGGGCTCTGCAGCCCCTCGTACAGGGAGCTACGGAACGCGTTCACCACTTTAATCTGAAATGGAGAACAAAGACAAAAAGTCAGACATCGAGACCGTCAGAGGGGGGCGGGGGCAGGGAGTGACGGAGTCCGAGCAGGGGGGTGCAAAACCACAAAACACAACATGAACCACGGTGCCGGGTCAGCCAGACGACATTGTGATGGGAAACGGCAATGCAAAAGGATAAAAACAGTCATGAGGCAGCAACAAAAATCTAAACAACGGGCCGGATGTGGAGGAAAACCAGCAGCAACACCACTACTTCACACACACACACACACACACACACACACACACACACACACACACACACACACACACTCAGTGCGTGTTGCAGTCAGAGACTGCAACATCCCGCAACACCCCTGAATTGAAACCTTTACCCTGACCTACTTTTATAATGGTCGTAGCAATGAATTCTACATTGTACTATCCAGTATGACATTGACCTTGTTTTCCAAAGGTGAAGGTCATCATCACATTTTTGTGCCTTTGACTTCCTGAAAATGTTGATTTTTGTTTTGTGATTATATCTCATCAGGTTTCAGAGATGTGTACCTAAAAAGGTATAAAAGAGAAAAAATTTGACCTTGACCTAGTTTTTCAAGGTCAAGGTTGTGATCTAATTTTCATCCCCTTGCCTCCCTGCATATAACTCCTTTTGTTTCATCTTTCCATCTTATCAGGTTCCTGAGATATGTGCAAAAAATGTACAAAAATTGAAATTTGACCTTGACCTAGTTTCCTCAAGGTCAAGGTCATCATCTCATTTTTATCCCCTTTGCTGCCTGAATAATGTGCTTTTTGTTTCAACTTTCTATCTGTGGACACCTGTTCCACACCTCCAGACCTCCTCAGGTGGAACTCACTGATCAGGTCGGACCTGAAACCGTTTGGGTCTGCGTGTGTTGAATGTACAGTCGTGCGAAACGGGCTCTGAACAGGAGCCAAGCAAAAACAGGAAAATCACACTATTGTTTAAATTTGATTGCTTACAGGAGAATTAAGATTTCCATTCATACAGGACTTAAAACAGGAATAGAAATAAAAACAGATTAGAATTATCGTGGAGGATGTGGACGGTGTCCAGGATGGAGAACCACCCTAATTGACTTCCTGTTTACATGTTAGACCTCTCTGCTACTCTCCTACATTACCCATAATTTCAATTCAAAAGTAATAGAATGCCCTTATGCCTGTCTGACAGGCACCTGATCTAACATAACACACAATCAACTCTTAACATCCAGTGGATTGACTTAAACAGCTTTTGGACACACAATCAACTATTTGATTTGATTTTTAAAAAAATCTGGGTTCTGATGGGTTTGTTACTGGTTATGTCTGCTTCACTGGGCCTCCAGCCTTCACTGAGATTAATTCATACTCTGACTGCAGGATACGATCACACTTCTAGCCAATTAACACAACCTTTATTTGTAAAAAGGTGTCAGAAAAGCACAAATAACACACTAATTTGAAGTCTTTCAATTTGTCTAGAAACAAATGAATTTTTGTGTAGATGCCAGCTGATGATGATAATGATGATGGTATCAGCATCATTGTGGATGTTCATAAACCGCAAACACACACACACACACACACACACACACACACACAGAATGAACCAGCACACACGTCTAGTATTTGTAGTGGCTCTGCCCTCTAGCTGCTCTCTTCTCTCCGTCGTGAATCCTTGGAGGCGGCTGATGATGATCACGCTGATTTATATTCACCAGCAGACGCTCTTCATCATAATTAATAACCCTGCAGTTCAAAGCTCCCTGACTGAACCACAGGAGAGCTGCAGGCTGAGCACTGCAGCTTAGAGCACGCATGCAACCATGACACACACACACACACGCGCACACACACAAGTTAAAATGCTCTTGGCTGTTAAACCATGAGGGACTTGCTGAGCCTGACAGATTTAACCCTGCTCAGGATTAACCCATAAAATTATCTTGGTGTCCAGGCGTTCACCTCAGAGCAGAAGAACAATCGTGGAACAAAACGACTGAACACAACAGAGGATTTTTTTCCCTCCTCTTTCACGAATCAGGCATTCACAGCTTGCTTTCTGTCGCTGGCCATATGCGCCAATAATTGTGATCTGTCATCGACAGCAGCAGGTCTCATCTGGGTTAATAGACGCACCGCAACATGCAGGACGAGAACGAGCAGAAGAAGCTGAAGCAGGAAGGAGCTGAAGCAGAGGACGTGCAGAGAAAGTGAGAGATGGAAACAGAGTGGATGATCGGCTTTGATCGGAAAGTTGTTTCTTATTCCAGGAATAAAGCTTTGACTACACAGCAGGAAAAAACCCCAAAATAAATGATGTGTTACTTCATGTCTCAATACTTTCTGCCACAGCTAGGCTGAATGAGCATCATCTCATTTCAAAACAAACAAAAAAAAACTTTATTAACTCAATGGCTGCCACTGACGGATGTAGTGTAGTGACAACTGATCCCCTGCAAGTGGCAGCAGGGCTACTTTTGGATCAGAAATGAGCAAATGTTATGTGAGAAGAAGAAGAAGACAGGAGAAGACAAGAGAGAAACTTTGGAAA
The DNA here is from genome assembly GCA_013358685.1 of Antennarius maculatus. Classification (NCBI taxonomy): domain Eukaryota; kingdom Metazoa; phylum Chordata; class Actinopteri; order Lophiiformes; family Antennariidae; genus Antennarius; species Antennarius maculatus. Next base: position 4,982,310 of record CM023609.1, on the reverse strand, counting down.
TCGGAAAAATTTAGCAGCTCACACTCGTACAGAGAATGTTTGTGGTAGTTCAGGGAGAAAGAGGGTCGCTATCTTTGGAAAACATGAATGAGATGATGAATCCAGTGTGGAGCTCACGCAAAGAAAAAAAAAATCACATTTTTAATCAAACTTAGAGGTTAAACAAAGTTATATATTCATAAATAAATTATTTAACCATTACAAACTCTTTCTGTGTTGTTTTTGTTGTGTTAAAGAAGGAAACCTATTGTCAGATGTTTCAGCGTCACTAAAGCTAAAAATATTACATTATTATTATATCACACAGCTTTTCAATAGAAGATTGTAGAAATAGTTTTTTGTAGTTTTTCCTGATGAAAGTTTGTGTTGACGAATACTGGATGTCATTGAACACAATCTTCTGTGGGTCATGAAAGATCGCTGGCAGTGTGGCGATCTCTGCTCTGAAAACAGCTGGCAGCCAATGAGCTAAAAAGTTAGGGCGTTACGCAGAAAGTATGGAATAATGAAACGGAAGAGAATTTTACCCAGGAGTTGTTGTTAAAAGGAAGTTTCAGCCTTTTAAAGTCAAAACCGACAAAACTACGACAACGGCCATCTATTCTGTGGGGTTAAGCATTCATGATTAATCTGATGGAGGTCCAGGTTTATGGAGATGCATTCATGCTTTATCAGTCACTTCTATACTATAAAATATATCTACCGTTTATTTTAATCTGCAGGACCAGTTTAAATCTGGACACACCTTCTCATTCAGTGGCGTGTCTTTATTTTTATTACTTTCTACACTGCAGAGTCAAACTGAGGACATCAAAACGATCAGGTAACAAACTAAAAGTGTGTCTGAACTCTAAATATGTTTAAATTTTAGATTCCACTCTTTGCTTGGATGACAGCTTTGTAAGCTCTTGGCCTTCTCTGAATGAGCTTCATGAGGTGTGATCTGAAACGGTCTCCACTCCACAGGTCTACCTTGTCAAAATTCCTCTGGGGGTGTTCTTGCTTTCTTAATGGAGTTAAAACCATCAGGTTGGTTTTACAGTGGACATGTGGCAAAGGTTAGAATCCATATTACAGCAAGAACCAATCAGTAAAGGGAAGAGAAGAGACATTCCATCATGACTTGAGAACTGAAGGTCAGTCAGTCCAGAAAATGGCAAAAACTTTGAATGTATCTCAGAGTGCAGCCGCAAAAACCAAGAGCTACGATGAAACTGGCTGAAATGAGGACCTCCCAGGAAGGGAAGACCAGGGGTCACCTCTAATGCTGAGAAGTTGACCTAAATCATCAGCCTCAGAAACCCCAAACAACACCTCAGATTAGAGGCCAGATGAATCCACACAGAGTTCCAGTAGCAGACATATCTCTACATCAGCTGTTCAGGAGACTGAATCAGGTCTTTATGGTCCAGTAGCTGCTAAGAAACCATGACTTAGGAAAACCAATATTCATGTGGACCGAGAACCATGAGGAACGGACGTTGGGCCGGTGGAAACCTGTGCTGTGGTCTGATGAGTCCATGTTTGAGATCTTTTCGTTTCACTCATCGTGTTTTTGTATGAAGCAGAAAAGGTGACTGGACGGTCTCCATATATTGGACATTGACTCCAAACACTCCTCCAGGCTGTTGAAGACTTATCTGACCAAGAAGGAGAGTGATGGACTACTCTGTCACATGACCTGGCCTCTACAGTCACATGACCTAAACCCAATCAAGATGGTTTGGGAAGAAATAGACCTTGGAGTGAAGGTAAAGGTCCAACAAGAGCTCAGCACCTCTAGGAATCCTTCAAGACTGTTAGAAAACCATTCCAGGAGACCTCCTGAAACTCATTCAGAGAGTGTTAAGAGTGTGTAAAGGAGCCATTAAAGAACAGAATGAAGAACCTAAAACTGACTTTTTCTTTGGTTTCCATGTGTTTATTTATTGTTCTGATTCCTTCAGTGAGAATCTACAATGAAAATAAAGCAAACCAGTAAAAGAGAAGGTGTGTCCAAACGTTTATCGGGGAGTGTCTAAATATTAGTCCAGTATGTACAGACACGAGATGAAAACAGGAAGCATGGGGAGGATTTAGTGCTGGGGGGTTCATGCAGATCAAACACAGTCCAGCTACATGAAGCGAAGTGTTAGCTGGCCTTTAGCCACCGACTCACTGCCTGCAGTAGAGGAGGAAGCAGCAGCAGGAGGAGCCCCAGCTGAGTTGGTGAGAGAAGAGGAGGAGCTAAGCCCTATGTGGGTGGGGCTAGAGAGAGTTTTGGCAGCAGTTGCGTCATTGTGCTGGCTGACAACAGAGGGCTGGCGGCGCAGGGCGCCGGGCACCGGCGCCTGGCCCGTCTGGAAGGTATAGACCACATCCATCTGAAGGAAGGACAGTCACAACACAGTGTTAGATCACAGAGAGACAACGTCAGAGGACGGACGTGAAACAGGCGGAACGAGAGAGGAGCAAAAGATGTTAGAGAGGATTTAGCATTAATTTAATCAGTAGAAATACTCCATGTGCTAAAACAGATGAAACAGAAACAAGAGACTAGTGGTAAACTGTAAGGCAGAAACACGTTACGATGAGAAAAAGAGGACAAAGAGCGTAGAGGACAGTTAGAGAGAGAGTCAAACGTGAAAACAGAAGAAGCTTCGATAGAACAATGGGATACAAACTACAAGGAACGAAGAAAAGGAGAAAGAGGTAAAGGAGGAACTGCTTCACTCTGAATGATAAAGTTTGGACAGGAGGCGCTACGTGTGCTCATTATTCCCCCCACTGTGTTTGGCTGCCGAGGCGTTGAGGAGCACACTGCTGCCCGCGAGGATTAGAGGAGCAGGACAGGAAGAGGAGCAGGAGCGATAAGAAGCTAATTAGCTCGCAGTGTTTTTGCTGCCTCCCTCTCCATCCTCCCCATCCCAGGAGAGCGACAGACTGATATTACAGATAAACAGAAATGAAGGGAAAATGGTTCCTGCTTTTGGCAGTGGGTCTCATGTGGAGTGACACGAAAGGGAAGCGGTCCATGAGTGTTTCTACTAGGATAGCTTCCTTTTTCCATGAGGATAACATGTGGGACACGTCCTCTGGTGCAAGTTGGATGGATACATCAGCTAGGACCGTATCTCGTTCTTTACCACGTGTTGGCGGATGGATACAACATCAGTGAGACCGGATCTCGTTCTTTACCACGTGTTGGTGGATGGATACAACATCAGTGAGACCGTATCTCGTTCTCGTTGGTGGAGTAAAGACGTAACTCGTGTGTTCTCGTGACTTTTGTGTTTCTTTTCATTCTTTATCATTGTTTACGTAACTTATATATTATTAATTATACACAGATAAAGTCAGCGTGTCTATTGGCTGATTAAAATATGGTTTTTTTTTCACAAGTTAGGGGGTTTGGGGTTTTTTACAAGGCTGGAACGGATTAAAATGATTTTAGTTATTTTAAACGGTTAAATGTGTTTGACTTAGTGACGGATTAAACTCGTATCTCGAGGTACGATTGTAGTTGATATTCTTATATTGGTTAAAGACACTTGAAACTAGCAGCCAGCATCATTGCAGAAACGCGGCTAGGTAAGGTAACAGATCAGTCCTGGCCCTGAAATCATTTTTAAAATGTGTGAAATATCTAAAATCCTCTTGTCTTCAGAGGTTTGGAGTCTGTGTGGAGAAACAGAACGATAAAAACCAAAAAGGACAGAAAAAGATCAGGAATTCAATTGTTTTTAGCTTCCAGCAACAACAACAAGTTAGTCAACTGCTGTGAGAGCATCACCTGACCTTTGACCTGCTGTCTGTGTGTGTGTGTGTGTGTGTGTGTGCAGAGTGTTGCCAGTGGTTACTGTATGTGGGTGTCAGCATTGAGGCTAACCAACTCTACAGGGACAGAATGGGACTGTGAACACACTAATGCTGTTAGTGAAATCTACGCTGGAGGAGGATAACACACACACACACAGACACGCGCGCGCACACACACACACACACACACACACATGCACGCACACATGTTAATTTTTCACTCTGCTCCACTGCTTTGGAACAGATAACACTTTATTAAAATGCAGGAAGTAAAGATGGGATCCAGCGTGTGTGTGTGTCTTTTATTTTGTGGTACTGTGAAAAATGTTTTTATTAAAGTTGTGGGAATTACTGTGCCTTTTTGGCTGTGACATGATTTTACGACGACCTGAGACAAAAGGATTGTAAATCCAGTGAGGGGCTAAAAGTGTCCCTGTTTCTTTCTGTCTGTTAAAGCTCTTTGAAATGTCTGTTGCCGTGATTAAGCGCCTCATAAATAAAACTTGATTGATTGACTGATAGAAAAGATCAATCACAGGAGGTGATGACCATTCCTGAATTGCAGGGAGTCCAGGAAGTCTGGGAAAACAGGGGGTAAACATCTACAGGTATGTGCTATAAAATGTAAATCTGTTGGGCTTGAAACAGGTGGAAAATCTATAAAAGATCAAATACTGTACAAGTTGTCAGAGCATCACTATCAAAGTCAATCAGAATTCGTCAGAGAATCAGCAACTCTCATTCAGAGTTCATGTTACCTCCAGGAAGTAGTGCATCACTGGGATGTGCTTCAAGAAAAATTTGTGCATGACGTTTATGCATCCCAAAAGTAACAGAATATACAGTAGAAGCATTCGCAAGGATTGAATTTTGCCAACAGTATAATATATATAAAAAAAAAAACTGTTAATTTGAATGTTTTTTGTAAAAAACAACATAAAACAAAAAAAAAAAAGAGTAAAATTATATATTAGTTTTATCAAAATGTTAAAGCCTGGTAGTCATTTAAAAAAAACAGTTTTAGAAATAAAGAAAGATGTAATACAGTTTTTTTTTTCTCCCACTTTTGCTTTTCAGTTGATAGTTTCCTTTAATTCATATATTCATTTTTAAATTTCCCAGTTTGGGATAAATAAAGTATATCTTATCTTATATATTCTCCTGTGGTCACTGCACCAAGCTGACAGAACCTTCTCCACACACATTTCAGTAATATCTGTAGTAATATGTCTATTTATCTTCACTAACTTTTGATTGTTTTTTATTCAAGAAAACACTCATTGTCACTTGGTTTTTATCCGACTTTTGTATCTTTATCGAAGGCATAGTGATAATCAATCAATCAATCAATCAACCTTTATTATATAGCGCTTAATCACATCAGTGATTAATCACGTCCCTTCCTACCGAATTCTAAAACAGTTCCTTTGCTTGTGAGACGTCGCTTTACTTCAAATGTTTCTTGTGGTGATAATGAAGGTGAAGATGAAGCTAAATTTAATTTTGAGTTTGTTTTGCTTTCAGAATAACTCCAAAAATGAATGTTCCTTCTTCCAGAGCCTCCTGTGTCACCATAGCAACTGAGGCTTTCTGCTGCTCGCGTTACACAACAGATATTTCCGGTGAGTTATGACTTGGATCAACAGCCCCTTGGAAACATCAGAGAAGCGTCAGTGGGTGGTGGGGTCTGGCCGGGCGTGGTGGTGGTGGGGGTGGGGGTGGGGGGGGCGTACCTGCGTCTGGATGCGGTTCAGCCCTCTGAACCAGAGGATCTGGCCTCTCCTCAGCTCCATCTCTGCGTGGTCGATCTCGTCGGTGCCCTCCGTCAGCTCCTCCTCATGGATCTCCTCCTTTGTGATTCCGTGACCTGCTTCCTTCAGGAACTTCAGGCGGTGGGTGGGGATGGCTGAGATCAGCTGAGACCAACAGGAGACAAACAGAGAGTCACTGATGGGCCGTTGGGTTTACCCATGGGTCAGGAAATGTTCTGCTGATGGTCACACAGGAGCAGTGAAGCCACCACTGCTTCTCTGCTTTGACCTGCAGACGTAGGCAGCGTTCGAGAAGGGGGCGTTGAGCATGAAAGGCGTGGTGTCCAACACGCAGAAGTGCATTGTGGGACATAAATGCTTTCACACCCATTCATGGACTTACACTTCAAATATTTAATCCTAAACTGCTGTTACAATCTTCTTCACAGAGGGACACTAAGTACATCTATACTGTACAAATGGAAAATAACACATAGATACACATACTGGATATACATATATATGTGTATATGCATATATATATACAGTATATATATATGCATATATGTATACACACATACATACATACATGTACATATACACATACACACACGTATATATATATATATATATATATGTACATATATATGTATACACACACAAATAATAAATGCAAACATATGCAAATACACACACATATGCATGTGTGTATGAGCACACATGCATATGTGTACACACAGGACGGTAACACACACGCACGCACACTCACACACACACGAAAGTCTGCACTATGATTCATTGATGTTAATGTTAATTTTAATGGTACTATGTTATACAAATTATATTATTAATTCAATCTGATTCAATAAATTTATTGAACTTTATTTGACTTTACAACTAATATATAAAACATACAATATAATATAAAGTGTATGAACAAGTGAACGGGTTCTGGTTCTGCTGTTTACTTAAACAACCAAACCCATGTGGCTTCTTCTCAACATTTTTCTGTCCAAGTGTGTGTGTGTGTGTGTGTGTGTGTGTGTGTGTGTGTGTGTGTGTGTGTGTGTGTGTGTGTGTGTGTGTGTGTGTGTGTGTGTGTGTGTGTATACACATGAACTGGATCATTCCGTGTTAAATGCACGCGTGTGTTCGCAGTGGAATTGGCGCGGTGGGTTTGTTTTCCTTCATGTGGTCGTAAACAGGAGTTGCGCCGCTTTCCAAGCGCTGAGCTCATTACCATGGCGATGGTTGTGATGGCAACCCCACAGTAGCGGCGCGTGTGTGTGACAGGGAGCAGTTTACTGCCAGAGGATTTTTTTCACTTTGGGTTTGACGGCGTTTGCTGGGAACAGGAGAGCGGAGGTCGGGCGGCGGTCTCACCTGACCCCAGAGCAGCTCGCCCACGCCGATGAACACACACCACAGCCACTGGTCGATGGTCAGCGCAGTGCAGGAGAACGGCTTCCCTCCGAACTGCACGATGATGATCTGCAAGGGACCACCATCAGACCACACCGGCTGTAGATGATCTGTACTCACCACGACGAAGATGATGATGGAGAGCTTACCTGCAGGACGAAGGTCCCCAGCACCACGCTGCAGAAGATGGGGTTCCTGTAGATGCCTTCAAACACGTTCCTCTCGCCGTGGATCTTCCTGGCGTTGATTTCGTTGAAGAGCTGCATCATGACGAACACGTTGAACACGATGGTGTAGTGCTCCGACGGCGGTGAATGGAGGGGAGCGTTACGGCCACTGTCGATGTTGAAGAACTTCTCACCTGACAAACACACAAAAAAATGACCTTTCTTTAAAAAATAGAATCCAAAATGTAAAAACGGGTGATTTTTTCCCCCTGGAGAGGCTGCTCTGGATTCAGTCAGGTGTGGTTTGACCTACCAGCGAAGAGCAGGGTGAAAATGATGACCAGCTGGTACACGGCGTGACCCAGGATGTTCTTCATCATGGTCCTGGAGATGAGAGGCTTGTCACGACCGTACGGCTTACGCAACAGCAGAGACTCGGTGGGGGGTTCCGTGGCCAGGGCCAGAGATGCCAGGGTGTCCATGATGAGGTTGACCCAGAGCATCTGGACGGCCTTCAGGGGAGAGTCCTGCAGGACGAGGAGAAGCCAAGAGGAACCCAAGTCAGACAGACAACAGACAGAGATTTTGTGGAGAGAAAACATCTCTGATTCTTTCTATATTATTAAATTCAACAGTGTTCTCGTTTGCCTGCGTCCTTGCGTCTTTGACGCACAACTTTTGATGGGGACGCACGATCGTCAGACAGCGTGTGTCCCAGGGACGCAAGCTTTAAATGCTTACAATTAAAAAAAAATCGATGCTACCTGTTTCCGCGATATAATATTGGGAAAAAATGCACTTCCATTCAACAAAAAATATTCACAGTTTATCCATTTCTCCACTTAAATTTCGAACCCGGAAATCGCCGTTACGTCTCGCGTGAGACTCACCTGCGGGATTCAGCACTGTTGAAATCAACCTGCATTGAGAGTGACGGCAACAAGACGTCTGCTCATTTTACACGTAGCAGTGAGAGAGCGACGAATTAATCTTATATTATCACCATGCCTCCGAAAAAAACCAAATGACAATCAGTGCTTTTTGGGATAAAAATCAATCAAAAATTTATGAAGACAAATAGACATATATTTCTGTGGACAGTAAGAATGAAGAGGCAGAAGAAGACAAGCAAAAACCAGCAAAATCCGAGCATTTGTACACCAATGGATGAAATTGTTTCCGTGAGTGAGGCACGTTGATAGCTATGGAGAAAACTACATGTATTGCAAGGTATGCACACAGCACAATTCAGTCAATGGTATGCACAAATCTGCAAAAAAATCTAAATTTCATGAGGTCCACCTTTACTTGTCATGCTGAACTGATCTCACACGTTGGTCATGGATATCCCCTCACTGCAAGAAGACCAAATGAGATGCATTGCAAAACCCAATGCCAAGAAGGATAAAGCAATCTTAGTTCTTTTAAAAGTTGTGAAATGGATGGCTGCTGAAGATATGCCCTTCAACAAGCTTAAAACTATCATTATGCATGACATTGGTGTACCTGATGTGGATCTCCTTAAACAAAAAAACATGCATTATGACTCGTACGTCACAGAAAGCCAACTTTTGGATAGTTTAGCCGAATTCGCAGAGGAAGAGTTAATTAGGCATCTCCAGTATTAAGCATCCTTGCACAAGAATCAACTGTAAAAGGTTAGTTCTCTATGCTCAAATAATTTACTCTGATACGATATTTCTGAAACTGTTTTTTTTTTTAAAGAATAACTACCAGGCTTTAACATTTTGATAAAAAATGATATGTAATTTATTCTTTTTATCTTTTAACTTAACATACAGTTTATGACATTATTAATAATATTATTAAAATTAACAGTTTGATTAGTTGTTGTATTGTACTATTGGCTAAACTCAATCCTTGCGTACGGCTTTTACCGTATATTCTCTTATTACTTTTGGGATGCATAAATGTCATGCTGGGATGCACAAAATTTTGTTGCAGCGCATCCCAGGGATGCACTACTTTCTTGAGCTAAAATGAACTCTGTATTCTGTATTATTTCTATATATTTACAGTTCAATGCATTTCTCTAATGTGCAGATGGAAGCTAAGAGATTCCTCATTATAATGTCTTTGTAAAACTTTGGTCAAAACATGAAACAACATAATGAGGGTCAGGCAGTGACTTCAGACAGAGGTTCTGTGTTCTGCATGATTATCTTCATTCCACTTATGTTCCATATCTATTAAAATTAAACTGGACAGGGGTTTTTCTCTTGTTCACTTATTTGTTTCACTGTTGACTCCATTCACTCTTTACCTCTTTGTGTCCTTCATTGATTGAGGTAAAGAAGAACCTCAGGACACGAGTTATTTGCTGTATAAGTTGTCCCTCGGGACACTATCGCTAGTTGGCGGATGGATACAACATCAGTGAGACCGGATCTCGTTCTCGTTGGTGGAGTAAAGCCGTGGCTCGTGTGTTCTCGTGACTTTTGCATTTCTTTTCATTGTTTATCGTTGTTTACGTAACTTTTGTATAATTAATTATTTCATTCATTTTCTCAACCCGCTTAATCCGCTTACGCAGGTCGCGCTGGAGCCGGTGCCTATCCCGGCAGTCTCAGGGCGTGAGGCGGGGGACACTCCGGGCACAACGCCAGTGTACCGCGGCGCCACATAGAAACAAACAGTCACTCACACACACACATTCACTCCTACGGTCAATTTGGGACCGGCCAATCAACCTGAAGCGCATGCTTTTGGAGGTGGGAGGAAGCCGGGGAACCCGGAGAGCATGCGAACTCCGCACAGAGCGGGACTCAAACCCGGGTCCGCCATGTTGTGAGGCGACAGCGCTAACCACTGCGCCACCGTGCTGCCCATATAATTAATTATACACAGGTAAAGTCTGTGTGTTTATTGGTTGATCAAAATGTGTTGTTTTTTTATAAGTTAGGGGGTTTGGGGGTTTTATACAAGGCTAGAACGGATTAAAATGATTTTAGTTCTTTTAAACAATGAAATGTTTGACTCAAACCTCAGTCAGAACAGACTGAACTCGTATCTGGAGGTTCCACTGAACCAAACTCTCCTCTGGAGGTCCAGAGAGGTGTGTTAGAAGTGACACCTCACATAAACCAGAACACATATCCTTCGTTCCAGGACGGCGCCAGGACAAATATTTACATTGTGACTGGATCAGATCCTTTTACAGAGTGGAATCAGACCCCAACAAACGGGATGCCAGCCCCCCTGCATGCCTGTCCATCATGTAGTACCTCCTGGCTGCCTGGGAAGGTGTGTGCGTCACCAGAATGTCATGAACCTGTGAGCGCGTTTGGAGCAAACAGCAACGGAAGGTAAGGCACAAGAAATGAAGCCCAACACAGAAAAAATGAGTAAAAACTCATTTCAGTCTGCTGGTCTTGTTGTTTTCATTGATTTGTTGACCTAAACGTCTTTAAATGCGGAGACTCTGATTGGTCCATTCAGCATGGGAGCCGATGGGAGAGGGAGGATAATTGAAACCAGATCTGTTCTCTGCCCTCCGGGGCAAAGTTAATAAAATCCTCTTCTGTTTTTGTTTTTATCGACGGAGCAGACAAACACAAAAACACAACGCGACAGTAAACAAACAGGTAAACACTGAATAAATAGTGACAAGATACACGACCACAGGGGACGAGTCAGAGACAACGGGGCAGTGGGTATCGCTGTCGCCGCGCAGCAAGGTGGTTCTGGGTTCGAGTCCCGCTCCGTGTGGAGTTTGCATGTTCTCCCCGTGTCTGCGTGGGTTCTCCGGCTTCCTCCCCCCTCCAGAAACATGAGCTTCAGGGTTGGCTGGTCCCACATTGACCACATTGATAGGAGTGAATATGTTCATACAAGTGAACTGACTCCTTCTCCTCCTCTCTGATAGTATCAGCCTTCAAAATCAATCCATCATCCATCCGTCCATCATCCATTCATCCATTGCCCATCCATCCATTGCCCATCCATCCATCCATCCATCCATCCATCCATCCATCCATCCACTGACATTAATCCACGGCCTTGTGTTTCTGGAGCTGGGGGGAAGTGAACCCCCTCAGACCCAACGAGAATATGCACAGAATCTGCATAGTTGGACCTGAGAAAAGATGGTGGACTGCTGGACCATCACCATTCCAGACATTCCTGCAACTGTTCCAGCGCTGGCTGTTGCTTGATCACCATGAATTCAAGTCATCCCCAGGTTTCCCCAGTCTGCCTCAGTGAGGACCGGTGTGTGAACGCCAGTGTGTGAACACCTGCCTACCTGTGTGATGCAGGCGCCGGTGAAGGCCACAATCACAGCCACCACGTTGACGGTCAGCTGGAACTGTAAGAACTTGGAGATGCTGTCGTAGACGTTCCTCCCCCACATGACGGCCTTGACGATGCTCGTGAAGTTGTCATCAGTCAGGATGATGTCGGACGCCTCCTTGGCCACATCTGTCCCAGCGATTCCCTAAGAAGAAGCAGACGGGTGGGCTCAGATCTTCTTCGATGATTTCAGACCAGGCAGTAGCAGAGACTGTTTCTGGTTCCACTATTTACACAGAGAATCAGCTTTTATTTTTTAGTCTCTTTGATATTATACCTATAAATACTTTCCTCGCAAAGCTGCCAAGATCTGATCATAAAATGTATTTTTACTCCATGTGTCAACTTCAGTTCACTCTTTGTGAGTGGTTTACTAGAGTCTGATTAAACCTGAGCAGGATGGAGATCTCTGCTGCACCAGTTCTACCGCTGGTCAACACCATCTCTGACTCTCACACCAGTTGGTCTATTTCTCAGGGTCTGGACTGTCATTTATTGACAGCTGATTAGTTTTGTCTTATCTGACTTCCTGTCTCGGTGTTCATGACTACAGCTTCAGCAGCTGCTCAGGTCATCGTGAATATAGTTTAATTTAACCGTTACAAATATGTTGAAGGTTCTGCTGTTGGACATGTCTGGTTTAAACAGTAACAAGGGTAAAGGGTATAAGGCTTTAAATGAGAATGTTTTTAACTTAATTCCCTCAGTGCTAGAAATAAAACAGGAGTAACCACTAAAGCTGTGATGTGTTGTAGTGTCTCTGCACACTCACACACACAGAGGCGATAATTAAACACTCGATACAAAGTGAAACAAGCAGGTGACTGATGTAACCTTCAGACTGCCTTTGTGCTCAGGAGCGCTAACCAGTGGTCAGCAGCTGTCACTGAATTCATCCAGAGGCCCTGGACTGTTCTAAACTGATCAATAGAATCAGCTATATTTGGTCAATCGATCAGTGTGAAGTGTTACACTTTAAATTCCACTGGGAACAATGATGAATTTCATCTGCTCAGATCGATGGAGACATCTTCATATTTCACTACAGTAGTATCCTGATGGCACAGGTGGGGTACAGCTAGGAGTTAGGGGTTAGGGGTTAGGATTAGGGTTAGGAGTTAAGGTTAGGGTTGGGGTTATGAGTTAGGGGTTAGGGTTGAGTTAGGGGTTAGGGTTAAGAGTTGGTTAAGGTTAGGAGTTATGGTTATGAGTTTGTGGTTAGAGTTGGAGTTAAAGGTTACAGCTAGGGGCTAGGGGTTGGGAGTTGGGGTTACAGGTTCGGAGTTGGGGTTAGGGTATTGTGGGTTAGGGTTAGGGGTTTGGATTAGGTATTGGGGTTAGGGTTTAGGATTAGGGGTTGGGGATTGGGGTTTAAGGTTTGGGGGTAGAGTTTAGGGGCTAGAGCTGGAGTTAGGGGTTGGGGGTTAGGTGCTGGGGCTTAGGGTTAGGAGGTTGGGATGAGAGCTTGGGGTTAGGGTTAGGAATGAGAATAGGGGTTGTGGATTGGTGTTTAGAGGTTGGGGTTATGGGGTTGGGATGAGGGGTTGGGGTTAGGAGGTTGGGGATTGCAGGTTAGGGGTTATGGATTGGGGGTTAGGGTTATGGGTTGGGATTAGGGTTAGGGTTGGTTCATTTATGACTACAAACTAGTCATAACAGCACAAATAAAGGCACCAACACCAGAAAGGTGAAATGGAGTCAGTAATATAAGAGATATACCAGCTCATAACTGTAGAAGTAAATAGATGATGAGCAAACAATCCGTATGGTTCAAAAAATCAGATGTATTTTTGTCATTTTATGCATCCATCGGTTCATCAAATTAAATTACTCTGGAAAAACACTTTATTTTTATCCCCATCATGACACTGATTTCTTACAGGAAGAGGAAAATTAGATTTGGTGATGGAGTAGAAATAAATAGATGTCTGGAATGTACAAAAAATGAGCAGAATACAAGCAATATTGTGACTGACGCTTAGAGAAAATCCCCATTACATGGCAGGATAAGACTTTTAATCCGATCTCCCGTTTTCATTTTGATAACAACACAGAACCGAAGAAGGAGATGAACAAAAAAGTGTGGGGAAAAAAACAAGGAGAAATGGTTACCATGGCAAAGCCAACATCAGCTTTCTTGAGGGCGGGGCCATCGTTGGTGCCGTCTCCTGTCACTGCCACCACCTGCCGGGTTTCACCCACCGTGCTGTCGATGATACCTGATCAACCACGTGGACAAAAAGCCATCGTTTCAGTCAAAGTAGGAACTTAGAGTCAAATACAAAATACAGAACACGTCTTCTGTTGCTCAGTCTGTAGTCAATTTAAATGAAAATACAGTAAACAATGTTTTGAATGAACCCACCTTTGACCAGAGTGTGTTTGTCTGTCGGCGAGGAACGAGCCAGAACACGAAGTTTAGGCCAGACTTTGTCCAAACGCTCTTGTTCCACCTAAAAATGAATATATTCAATATGATCATCTGAAATTTGATCGTTGAAATTAAATCGTTGGCTGCCAATCGCGTCTGAAGACGTCAGTGCAACAAAGTTTGAGTAAGTTAGAGCTCAGTTAGTTCTAGTTCCAATGCATTCTGTAATCCAACTGAGATACTGAGGTTTTAGCTACAACTTACATCCCAATTCATTATTAGGAACTCTGGAGCCACTCTTGCAGATTTTGATCAATCTTGTCACCATGTGTCCAGAGTCTGGTTAGTGTTGGTGCGCTCCTCTCACCTCTCCTTGGTCGTTTCTGATCTGTTGGTTGAACTCTTTGCCCTCCAGGCACAGGAAATCCTCCCCAGGCTGCATGATGCCACATTTGGTGGCGATGGCGCGGGCGGTGTTGATGTTGTCTCCGGTGACCATGCGTACAGTGATGCCTGCACGCTGACACTTGGTGATGGCTTCAGGTACCTGGAAGGACGTACGAAAGGTCAGACTCCTCAACACGGAGCTCAGAGAAGCCTCCCTTCTCGATCGATTAGTTCAAACACACATTCTTGGCTGGTCATCAGCTATCAGAAGTAAATTATGTTCACCACGCTGATGTGATGCTGGGTCATTGAATTACTCGCTGGTATAATCGAGAACCACTTAACTCAAAATGACATAAGCCAACCTGACTTGTATTATTATTGTTTTTTTCATAAAAACACTTCAAGTTTAAAAGACGAAACTGTGGCTGCGTGTCAGAGTGGCTTTCTACATCACAACCACTCATGCATACACTCACACACTCCGGTAATTTAGTCATGACCAATCCACCTAAAGGTTTCTGGAGGTGGCAGGAAGCTGGAGAACCCGGAATGAACCCACACAGACACGTGGAGAACCCAGAACATTCTTTCTGTCACTGCTACCCACTGTGCCCTGACCCTAACCTTAACACTAACACTAATCCAAACCCTAACCCACACCCAAACCCAAACCTTAACACTAACCCAAACACTAACCCAAACCCTAATCCAAACACTAACACTTACCCAAACCTTAATCCAAACACTAACACTAACCCAAACCCTAATTTAAACTCTAACACTATCCCAAACCTTAACACTCACGCTAACAGTAACCCTAACCCAAACCCTAACGCTAACGCTAACACTAACCCTAACCCAAACCCTAACGCTAACACTAACCCAAACCCTAACGCTAACACTAACCCAAACCCTAATCCAAACCCTAACCCAAACCCTAACACTCACGCCAACACTAACCCTAACCCTAGTCCAAAACCTAACCCACACCCAAACCCTAACACTAAATCAAACCTTAACACTAATGCTAACCCTAACCCTAATCCATACCTAAACTCTCATACTAACCCAAACCCACACCCTAAGCCAAACTCTAATCCAAAACCTTACACTAACACTAACCCAAACCATAACCCAAACCCAAACCCTAACACTAACCCCAACTCTAACCCTAGCGGTCTGCAATTATAGATTGGGATTTAATAAATAACAACTTATTCGGCTTACAAACAACCACTCAGAACCAACTGTGTTTGTAGGTTGAGGACTACCTGTGTTGTGCCTCTGAATGTTTCATTGTGTACACGAAGCATCGCGCAGCGAGGACACACACATTCTGTGGGACCATTGCCTTCAGTCTTTTGGCCGTGACACTGTATGAACACACCTAATACATATTTAATACACTGGTGGAGACTTTTTTGTTGTGGAACAAGTCAGCTGGAAAGTTTTTCATCAGTCACAGCAAACACTCATTTGTACTTAGTTACAGCTCATAAACTCTCTGGCACCCATTTTCATTGACATCGGTCTGAACGAAAAGGAACGACTGTTTCAAGAATTAAAATGAATTTTCATTGTAAATTTATCACATTCATCACTGAAAATGTGGTACAACTGGATGAAAAGGCTTAGCAACAGTCGCTAAGAGGGGTGTGGCCACTTCTTGTGTTCCCCCCAGGGACACCAGGCTCCCAGCAGACACAAGTGGCTGATTTTGACTAATCAATATTTGCCAGTGGCAACACAAAGGCCACCTTCTTCGCTGAGCAACTTGATCTCTCTTAACGCCATGGACTCCATGAGTCACAGTTCAGTCTGGTTCTAGAGTCTTTGTAGGCCTCGTTCTCATGACATCACTGGTCATGTGGCTCCTGCTGCTCTATGGGTATTCCCATGATTTTCCCGCGAAGCGGTGATGTAGTTGTCAGTGTTCATCAAATTTTCACTTTTATACCTTTTGGGTCAGGGTACAATTTTGAATTCAGGGGTGTCGCGGGATGTTGCAGTCTCCGACTGACTTGTTTTAAATGAGTGGATTCTCTCCTCCACATCTGTCTATGAGTCACTCATGATGGCCCCTACTTAAAGGGGCCGCTCTGGCCGCTAACACAGAATACATTACCGCTAAACTGAAACTCCCGAGCTAGCAGAACCAACAAGAAGGGTAGTTACTTAGCACAGGATAAGATTACAACATTGTCTGGGTATGAAGTGCTAACACTAAAGTTACCACGATGTTAAAATGTGATTTTCTACTGAATGACTTCTTCCTGGAGAGAACAACAGGCTGGTCGACAGCTTCCTGGTGCGGTTCAACCTCTCTCACCTGAAGCTGCTTACAGTTCAAGGGTCATAGGGTCACATACCCTACCAGTCCTGACTTACTGATCTGAATAACAGACAGAAAAATGTTTTTGGTAGAACTTCTTCTTGAGGTTGACGGTGACCTTTGGCCTTTTAAGTATAAAGTGTCAACCCTTGATTATTTTAATTGTTAAACTATTTGTTAAAACCTGTTTTGTGAGGTCACAAATATTGTTGACAACTAAATTCTTGAGCTGATTTTATAAGAACTTCCCCCCAGGCAGTCTGATGATGTAACCTTCATGAGCTCGGTCAACAAGACGGAACCAGCCCGTCGTCGAGGCCAACAGGAAGTTAGGAAGTGGTGCGTACATAATGGAATCATCTAATGTATTTTGTTATAATTTATTCATGTGTGTTTCTGCTATATTTATTTAGTGGAGCTCTTTGAATTTTTGCTGAATAAATGAACTCAATGCATCCAATTGCGTTTTCTTTGCATTGTTTTGAGGTGATAATTGTAAAATCTTCAGGCAAAGTGGAAATTATATTCAAGTCCCTCCTCAAACAGTTTCTATTCAACACAATACTGAAATTACTGTTCAATGGCAAATGTGATTGAATGCAAATGATGTCTAAATATACTTAAAATGCATCTTGTTAATAACAATGGAGGAGCGGCAGTGAGTGCTCCTGAATGATGGCGCTGTTGTCAGAAGACAACGTCCTCAAGGACGAATCCCTGATGAGTTCTAACAGCTACCTACCTGTGTACGCCCACCTCCCAGCATGCACCCCTGCAGAACCACTGAACAAACCCCCACCCCTTCTGGAAACGTTAAACCTACGCCTGCGTGGGGTGATGATTACAGGAATAAGTTTGTTCAGTACCTCAGGTCTGACGGGGTCCTCGATTCCCACCACCACGATGCAAGTGAGGTCACTCAAGATCTCGTTCTCACAGTCCCAGTCCGGCTCTCCAGCCTCAGCAGGGAAGTCCCTGAACGCAACGCAGATAGTTCTCAGCCCGTCACAGGCCATCGGCTCGATCACCTTGCGCACCATCTCATCACGGTCCTTGGGCTTAAAAATGCGAGGATCACCCTGGGCGTCCAAAATACGAGAACATCTGGGAGAGAAGAGAACAGGAGAGGACATTTCAATCAAAAATGAAACGCCATGAGAGAAATGTGTGTGTCCTAAGGTTAGGGATATTCAACTTTGAAAAGAACATTCAATGACTCTACAATGAACTTGAACTTTTGCAGGTGAATGTGATGTGACTGTGTGTCGATCATTGAATGTAAAAGTCCAACATTTCTGTTTCAGTACTTTTTGGACACCTTGCTGTTCTCTAACAAGAAGCTACAGACAACATTCGTAACAGGTGTTTGAAACGTGAATGGATCAATCAGAACTGGTATTTAAACAGTTCTACTCATCACTCTGTTCACACTGTGACATCATGAGACACGACAGTTAGCAGTGGATCAACAGGATCTCCTGTTTAGAGGCTTCAGCAACGTTCAGGTAGAGCAGAGTGTCATCAGCATGGAGAGAAAGTCAGATGAATAGGAATCCTTGGGCCACACCCCTTACTGATGGAGATTCTCTGACCACACCCCCTAATGATGGACATCCTTGGCCACACCCCCCACTGATAAGACAACCACAATCTTGTTGTGTACAAGGAAATGGCTAGATGCATGGGTAATTTTCCGTTGTATCGATGCCCCCACACGGGGGCAGTGATACATCTACAGGCTGTTTTGAACCACCTCTAACAAATGTGTTGGGATCTGTGGCTGAATGACAAATTTTTACATGTATGTGAGTGGAAGTTAGCGATAGTAAGTTTAATTTAATGACAATGAAAGTTTATCAGTTAATATTGGGCTTAGCCAACATCCTTTCACCCCCCCCCCCTCTCTACCAGAAGATGAACACGGGTTCTTACTTTCTCAGGATGATCTCTGAGGCGCCTTTGCTGTACATTCGGAACCCACCGTCGGCATTCTTCAGCACGGTGCTCATGGACTTGCGGGACGAGTTGAACGTGTAAACCTTGTAGAGTTTCTCTTCAGGGATCTCATCTCTGATTGGCTGATAGTCCCTCTTCAGGTCCAGCACCAGGCCGAGCAGAGCACATTCAGTTTTGTTGCCCACGTGGCGGGGAAGGCCACCTTCTTTCTCTGGCGGCTGGAAAAAAGGTCAAAGGTTGGGATATGAGGTGATCTGTCGCTAGAAAAGCTCCATTAAAGATAAATTTATGACAACAACTGAACACGTTATGACTCATTTTCTGTTTCTCCTTCTAATAATATTGTGATTTTTTTTAGTTAAAGCTGTTTTTTTTTAAATTTGTTTTCTCAATGTGGTCCTAAATCTAATATTGTCGATGATGTAACAGTAACCACATAATCCTGACCTATGTGTACCTAAAAAGGTATAAAAGTGAAAATTTGACCTTGACCTAGTTTTTCAAGGTCAAGGCTGTGATCTAATTTTCATCCCCTTAACTCCTTGAATATAATGCCTTCTGTTTCGTCTTTCTATCTTATCTGACTCCTGAAATATGTGCAAAAAATGCACAAAAGTTGAAATTTGACCTTGACTTAGTTTTCTCAGGGTCAAGGTCATCATCTCATTTTTATCCCCTTTGCTGCCAGAGTAAGGTGCTTTTTCTCTCATCTTTCTACTGTATCTACAACGGTTGTGAAGGTACTTGGTGGATCACTGCTTGGCGTGATGTAATGACGGTCTCACCAGGATCTTGGTGGTGTAAGCCGAGTTGATGGAGATGCTGTTGACCATCTTCTCCAGAGTGTCTGGTTTGATGGCATCGGGCTCGGGGATGGTTTTGTAGTGCGTGTCTCCGATGTAGGCCTGCACCACCGTCATACGGTTCATGGTCAGCGTGCCCGTCTTGTCTGAGCAGATGGCCGTGGCGTTGCCCATCGTTTCACACGCGTCCAGGTGACGCACCAGGTTGTTGTCCTTCATCATTTTCTACAACATGGACGAGAACAGAACTTTAGTCTGAGGTGTATTTTTTAATCCATAACTGACCTGACCTTAAAGTTCACGCATTATGATAAATGTTTGGAGTTAGACATCCATCGACGTTCTATTTCCTGTCATCCTCTTTGTTCTTCATCCTGCACACCTTAACAGAGTAGGCCAGAGAGATGGTGACGGCCAGGGGCAGGCCCTCAGGAACAGCCACCACCAGCACAGTCACACCGATGATGAAGAACTTGACGAAGTACTGGATGTAGATGGGGGTGCACTCAGCCGTCCAGGACCGGCCCTGGATCCCAAAGGTGTCGATCACAAAGTAGAGAATGAGGATGATGACGGTCACAGCCGACATAATCAGACCTGGTTTGAACAATCACAGAGGAGATATATCAAACAGAGGAAAACATCATGTCCAAGTGAGCAGTAGAAACCACGTTATGTTGACATCATCGACTCTCACACATGACTGAACCCGTAAGTCAAACATTTGATCATTTAAAATAACTATAATCATTTTAATTCGTTCCAGCCTTGTAAAAAATCCCCAAACATCCAAAATTATTAAAAAAAACATTTTATCAACCAATAGACATGCAGACTTTACCTGTGTGTAATTAATTATATGTAAGTTACAAAATAATGATAAAGAATGAAAAGAAGCACAAAAGTCATGAGAACAACGAGAACTAGATGATGTCGTATCACTGATGTCGTATCCATCCGCCAACGTGTGGTAAAGAACGAGATCCGGTCTCAATGATGTATCCAACCGCCGACACATTAAACACAGTCATGTACTGTAGTGCTTGTTTTTTTCTGCATCACTTCTCCAGTCATGTCATGTCAAAATCTTTGGTCCTAAATTTCATTAATGTCGTTAGTGAGGGGCAGTTAATTAGTGAAGTTGGCCTGTGGCTGGTGGCTCCACTCTATCCCGGAAGCTTCTCTGTGAATTAAGGTCAATTCAATGGCACAGAAAACACTTTAAAATTTGGAACGAATCCTGATCCCATAAAACATTCTTCCAATAAAACTGAGTGCAGCCTGTCCGTCGCCTCATTGCCCGATTACTCTGTGTGATGTTAAAGGAGCAGTCCGTGTAGGCGGAAACACTCACCGCACGGCTCAT
Source organism: Antennarius maculatus (assembly GCA_013358685.1). NCBI lineage: Eukaryota > Metazoa > Chordata > Actinopteri > Lophiiformes > Antennariidae > Antennarius > Antennarius maculatus. The sequence goes on along the minus strand of CM023609.1, from coordinate 4,961,643 downwards.
GATCGTTTGCACCTCTGCAGAAAAAGATGCATTTTTTTTCTTGAATTATGTTAAAATAATATAAATCTTAGACTTTGTTAAGGCACAGAGTTGAAATATATACAGGTTAACCTTGATTTACATCTTTAATTGGTTCCAGGAAATGCAATGTAAATCAAAAAACAACTTAAGTTAAATGTTAAATTACAGTTACAGTAGTTAAATCTTAAATTAGTCTCCAGGCTAAACTAAAGATTACCATTCCCTGTTCTCTACTGAAATTCATTCACAAATTCATTTTCAGTAATGTTTGGTTAATGCAAATGCAAATACACAAACTATTAAATTTTATTTTTTAATATAGAACAGAAAAAACGTCTCTGTCTCGTCCTCATCTCTCCTTCCTCATTGGGGGTTAACAATATTATATTATGTGTTTTATTCTGATTTATTCTACAGTAACATGATAATATGTGCTTTTAATGATTTACTAGTGATTTGATTATTTAATATGTGTCAGACAAAATGACAAGAATTTGATTTTTATTTTTCCGTTTACTTTTTTTTTTTGAAAAGGGAAGAAGGATGTGTGACCTGAACCGAGGTATACTTACATATGTACATAGTGTGTGTGTGGGTGTGCGCTCCTTACCAGCTTTCCCGATCTGCACAGCCAGTCGGGTCAGTTTTCCCTGAAGCACCGACTTCTCCTTCTTGGTGACGTTGACCTTCTTCACCGGTTTGACTTCCTCTTTCTCCTCGGACTCGGCGGCCTCCTCGCTCTTCAGCGGCTGAATCTCAAGGGCGATGCCATCCTGAGTTTTAGCTGGAGGGGGAACAGGTAAGGTGGGTGTATGATGGGGTGGTGGGGGGGGGGTGGATGAGGAAGATGTTCAGGTGAGGTAAAGATAGAGATGAGGAAAGGAAGGCAGGACCAGTTGACAAATGATGATGAATAAATGAATGGATCAGGATAAATCACACAACACAGGAAAAATGGAGGGAGCAGGTTCAGGAGAGGTTTGTGGATGAAGAAGGGCAGAGAGGCAGAGGAGAGGTTACAGATCCAATCAGAGGGGGAACCACCAGATAAGTCTTCTCAGAGACCAGAACAGATCTGGGTTTCATTGCCATTAACACGGTGACCTCTGGCTGCGGCGCCTCATTCATCTGTGACCACAGAAACATTCAGCAGCAGGTCTGAGGAGCTTTCAGAGAGAATCACACACAGGTTGGAGCAGCAGGTCCAAATGAAGAGCAGCAGACAGAACAGAGATACAACAGAGAGGGCTGAACCTCATCACACACACACACACACACACACACACACACACACACACACACACACACACACACACACACACACACACACACACACACACACACACACACACACACACACTGTATTTGCATTTCAGTTCAGCAGCTGGGATCCTGTTTGGACTCCAGCATACGTGGAGCTTTTTTGATCTCTGTCTGTTTGTCGTATTTCCGAGGCCAAAGAAATGTGAGCAAAATGATTAATGTGAACAGAACAGATCGACGTCAGTCTGACACAGAGTGTTGTGCTGTTTGTCTTTATGAATATCCGAGCTGACAACACTGACTGGGACTGGGAAGATTTTAAATCAAAGGGGGGGTTTAAACATCTTAAACCGTACTTGTTCTGATTCGGTGGTTAAATTGATTAGTTGATATTCAAATGCTGTCAATCAGCAAAAATTTTACCTTTCTTAAACCCAACTGCAGAATCACTGCTGGTAACATTGTCATCATCACTTCTGGAACCAACAATACCAACAGATCATGAGCATAAAGCAGCTTAGATTCCTGGATGACCAACAGAACGTTTAGAAATCACAGCAGAACTTTGAGGCCCGAAATTCTGAAAATCAAACCAAAAAAATCTGAACATAGAAACATTATTTTTGACAAGTTTGACTATCGTTTTCATAGTTTTACTGAGGCCAATATGCAACTGGTTAGCTGATGTCTTTTCCACGTTAAATTTCTGTTGAGAAACTTTCAGTAAATCAGTTATAATCCTAATCCTAGTTATAATCTGAATAAAAAAACTCTTAGTTTCCTTATTTACTCTGCCATAGAAATCAAACAAATGATGATCATAAGAGGTGGTGTTTAAGTGGGATGTCATATTTGAAGATGCTTCTAATATTAGAATTATGACCTGACTGATTAATTTAGATTCAGATTTGCTAGACTGCAAAACCTGTTCAGAATCAGATTGCTTTATTGATGAATTATTGATGTTTGGTACAGCTTAAACTTGATTTCCGCATCAGAAAAACTTTGTAGATGTAGAAATTGGCAAAACATTGATTACAATGATGACAAAAACTCACAAAACTCACAGGGAATGAAGCGAGGGGTTTATCGGGAGCACGCCTGTTCACTAACTCAACAACACAGAAGAGAGATTTAATTTTTTTTTAAATTTAATTTTATATACTCGAGTAATCCCCGAAGGGAAATTAGTGGCACACTCTAGTTAGTCCAGATCAAATCACATGCATGTTAGTTAGTGTGTACAGGCCCTGAACATACACACACATACGGAATAGAATACAATATGGTCAAATAGCTTCGATAATATTTTCTCTAGGCTACTTTTAATTACTGTAAGGGAAATGAAAAAGCTGGGAATATACCTTAAAGGTGTGAGGATGTGTTTTTTGGACACCTGTCAAGACCTGATGGTCTCATCAGGCTCATACTGATAACTTAGTGAGAGAAAAGTCACCTTGTGACATGGATGAGTCTGTGTCAAACCAGGAAACTGTGGCGTTTTATGCACATGGTCCACTCTGAAGACAAGTCACAACATAGAACTAACTGACACAGCTGCACAGAAACAGGACTGAGACCCACTGACCAATCACAGAACCAGAAACAGGCGCAGGACTTAACCATGAGAGAACGCATGGCGGGCAGAGGAAAGGGGGTGTCTGACAATCAAAAAAGAAAGCAAATAAACCCCAGAAAACAAACATGAAAAAAAAAAACCCACAGTAATGCAGAACCACGACAGAGACGACAGGAGGAGGAAGAGGAGGCTGCAGAGCTGTGGAGGCTGCAGGAGACTTCAGCAGAACAGAAAAACAACAGACACAAGGGAGAGAGTCAAACAGAGATTACAAAGCAACATGAAGTCTTGAGCAACACCCTGCAAGGAGGCCATAGTGAGAGAAATGAGAGGAATCAAAGGCCAAAAGAAAAGCAGACACAAAAAGAACAGATGACAGCCCACAGCCCACTAATACTGCAAGGGTGCAACTCCCACACAGAGGACAGCGCCACACTGCTGGGATCAGGTGCTCACTCATTCATCACAGTAGCATACGTGGGTGGGAATGTGGGATGGGAAAACGTAGCCTTCATAAGGTTTGAGGTAGAACTTAATAATAAACCCCAAAAAACAAAAAGAAAACCAAAAAAAAAAAAAATCAAAACTGGAAATGCTGGAGTGAATGAAAGGAGTCTTGTTGTTCCCTTCCTCTGATCCACAACTACATCTATGATGCAAACTAAACATCCCATTTCTATTTGCACTCCCCAAATCATTTTGTAGTATTAGTACAGTTTTTATTCACTGTTGCTTCAGTTTTTTTATGTGGCTGATGAGTACAAATATTTGACCCATGCTTCATTTAGGGAGACGCAGACTCAGTCGCTCAAAAGCCAGACTTTCATTACAGAGAATAAGTCAACACGTTCAGCCTGGGCTCAGAAACAAGAGATGATCTCTGGTGAGTAAATCCAAGAACCGATTTATTTGGGTTGGTTTTGCGTTTGGGTGAATGGTAGCGGGTAACAACACTCATCAGATGAGCTGACAGGTCAACCTGTCAATAACTCTAGAAGCAGAGGCTTGGTTGGGTGATGTGTGCAACACTGTAGGTTACTTGGGCCCTCAGCGTGACCTCATCAGTAGCTGCTATAGCATTTTGCCAGCCAGGATTGGCTGGAAAGAAGGAGGGTGGAGACTGACACTGCTCTTTATTGGCCTGCCCTGTGAGAACCATAAAGGAATAGATTTAGCCTGTGTGAAGCCACCCAATACAGGAAGCACCACTGGGGTTAAGGTCATCAGCACTAACAACCTCTGGCAAAGCCTGAGAGACACAAACGTGCCCCTGTGAAAAGGGGCTAAATAGTCCCTGAGTGCCTCTGATCGATCCTGTCAGCTTGAGTCTATCCTCAGGATGGTAAAAGACTCTCTGACAAGGGTTCAAAATACTTCTACTGACATATATTTTGAAACCTACTTTCACGAAGTGCTCTGTGAGTAATTCTTGTCTCCTACTTAGACACCCAACCTCCTGAGCAATCCCACAGCCACCTTTGTGCGTCTCACAAACACTCTTGGGTTTAGCAAAAGACCAAAGGGGGGGTGGGATTAGTTACTTGTAAAGCACATCTGAGATATTTTCTGTGTTGGTTTTACAGTTATCCCTCGTTACTCGCAGTTATGACCCTCCCCATACTGATATTAAACCACCTTCTATCTGTATTACCTTTTCCCACACTCTGATAGACTCTTTAAAACACTGCGTTCCGTGAGTCTCGGAATGCAGCGCACTTCCGGATGCTGTCAGCCAATAGCATGCGCGTACGGTATCACGTGACTGTCTACTAAAAAGCCGCGATGAGGTGTAGCCGGGCATCTCTAAGCACGAACAAGTGACAGATTACTGTACACTAAATAAGAGGGGTGTTGGTTGGACTGTAGCTCTACCTGAGCAGGCCTTTTCTGCCATGGGTGAGTGTGGTGGGGGGGCTGTGGTCTTGGCAGAGCGTGAGAGGCAGCTTGGGGCTTTTGAAGGTAGAGGGAGTTTGGTTCGGATCTATCCCCCCACAGCCAAGCATGGAGTGGTCTGCTACAGGGTGCTTCTCTGTATGGTTTGTTCTGCCAAGAGACAAAAAATTCTTCCAGCAACTCATCGGCAATTGTTGTTTCCCTGTTGTCTTCTCTTCAGGCAAATGTTAGCAGACGTAGCTGCACTGAGACACCTCTGCCTGGACTTCAAGACACTGGATGTTAAGCTTATGAAGGTTCTGAAACCTACGTGGTAGAAGCCACCACACATGTTGGGTCGCCACCACACATGTTCATCTGGGGAGCCCCAAAGTACCCTTTGGATGAGAACTGCTCGCAGTAACTGCTCTTCTGTGTAGACTTGGGTGTGTCTTAGGCTAGGACACATCACACACACCGGGTGAGCATCACTCCTGAGTGTTCACCTCTGCTTCAGTGGAGGTATTAGCGTTAGCCACGGCTACTGGCAGGGTTTATTTGGTTGTGCTGATGCTAATGTGGAGTGGCTAAGGAACAGAGGACAACGATTGGAAACGTGGCCTCCAGATGGGTTATATGGCAAGACTGTTGAGACACTGTTGTGGGTTGGCTGGATGAGGCTAGTGCTAGTGCTACTTCTCCAGGTAGCAATACCTGAAGTAACAAGAAGAGTCTTTTGAATGATGGGTAATGTAGTAGATAGGGAGGGTCCCCACCTTCACTGACACCGATGTCTTTAGTTCAGCCAATCGTGGCCGGTAGGAGCTTCTGATCAGATCACACTGATGGTGTTCCCAAAACAAATACAGTGGTACCTCTACTTACGAGTGTCTCTACTTACGAAAGTTTCTACTTACGAAATTTCTCACTTACGAATGGTAAAAATACAGTATGGCCTGATACTCGCAGCTCCCACAGGTTCCAAAACGCAATATTCTGATAGCTGCTCTGCCATTGGCTATTACCTGGTATATTCCTTGAATCCCATTGGCTAACAGGGACCTCTGTGTGGAGCCAGATCGGCGTTTACGCAGGGTCCTTGTTATGCGGCCCTCGACCGAGGTGTTCTGATAGTTTTACCTAAATATATTTACTTTTTGAGTATTCCCTATGGACCCCAAGAAAGTGACGGAGAAAAGAGGAAAAGAAAAGAATAAGAAAAGAGTTTTTTTGTCCGTACAAACAAAGCAAGAGATAATACAAGCATGAGAAAGGGATGCCTTTGGTTGATCTTGCCAAAGAATATGGCCGTAATGCATCTACAATCACCACGTTATTAAAACAAAAGGAAGTTTAAGGAGTTTAAGGCATCGCGTGGGTGGTTGGAGAAGTTCAAAAGGAGGACTGGAATTCACTCTGTTGTTCAGCATGGTGAGATAGGAGCGCATGAACCAAAGAGGGTAAAAAACAAGCATTTTTATTCTTTTTTCTTTGTTTTTTACATTATGCACAACTCTCATTTATTGTGTAATAATCTAATTGTAACATGTATTTGTTACATGTTTTGATGCATTTTTATGCTTTATAAAACAGTTATGTCAGAATTTTTGGGGGCCTGGAACGGATTAGGGCATTTGCATGGAAAATTTGTCTCTACTTACAAAATTTTCTACTTACATAATATCTTCTGGAACCAATTAATTTCGTAAGTAGAGGTACCACTGTACTCTGACAGTGAATTCACTGCTTGTGCAATTCGTTGTTTAAGTTGAAAAAACTTTAGACCTTCTGTTTTTAGTAAATGAACTAACTTTGATTTGAAGGTTCATCAGCTACACTGAGACAGAGGAATGCACCATGAGCTGACAGGTGTCTATCTCCACATTCAGCATCAATGCTCATCCCTCTGGACTCGTGCTTCCTGCAGCAGAAACGTGGCTGAGGAGGATCCTCTGTGTGAAACCAAGTCTGAGAACTGAACAGGCCAACGAGCACAATCTCACTACTGAGTAGGTGAGTCACATGAGTTACCATGGTGACCATGTGACTGGAGGTGTTGCTAGAGAGAGTTTTTAGAGGTGAAGAGCCACTGAAGCCCTGAGGATCATTATGATTATTTCTGTGAAAAAGAGTGACAAACGTCTAAGAGAGAAGCGTCTGTGTCTCTCTGAGGAAAAGCATTGTTCCTGCAGCAGATGATCAATCCATGGGAAGTTGGGAGGAGGAGGTGTGTGTGTGTGTGTGTATGTGTGTGTGTGTTATGACAGCTTGCAGAGGAAGTTGGACATATGTTGGATCACATGGGACCCAGAGGAGTGTTGGCTAGTGGATACTGCAGAGATGACGTCATCATCAGCATACGGTCATCATTCAGTGGAGGTTCTCAGCCACCCGGGTTTATAGCAGAGGTCACATTGTCATCATCAGCGTAGCTCAACTGATGTATTTGGTTTCCAATTCTCAAAGCATTATGAGACGTTTTAAAGACTAGAAGATAAAGTATATTTTATGAAAAATATATATTATTTGTATTGGATTATATTAGTAAAGATGACCGAGCGTCATGTCCACCATTATGAAGCCATGATCGGATGGGGGGGGGGGCTGGATTGCAATGGGGTGTGTGTTAGAATGGAGTGACTGTTATTACACCAGGAACATGCAGAGTTTAACATTAGTGATGTTATGTGTGTGACATAACTGTTATAATGTCCAGGTTGACATAGCAGGAAGCTGATAGCTGAGCTGTGGATCATTCAAAGATGTACAAAACAGAAGCGGTAAAACTGAATAAAGAAGTGAAACATAAAATAAGTCTTTGTGACATTTTTGAGCTGGAAAAAACAGCTGGGAGGGCTGAGACCTGAGCCACAGCTTCTCTTGAATCAGGACTACTATTTAACAGGCAAGCTCATTAAACTCTGATAATGACTGTTTTTACACACCTAATGCAATTTTTGCATGAAAACGACACATGACTGCTTTTGCACCATTTCAGAAAATCTAAAATTCCAGTACTTATTCATATTTGACAAGGAATATAATTTTTTCCATGTCACTTGAAAATATGACAGTTATATCCATTATAACAAAAGTTGTCCAATAATATCTAAAGCAAAGTCATTTCCTGGATTAAAACTAATTTTTTCTATATCAAAAATTGTCAAGTTAGCTATATATATTGGTGACAAAAAATGTACACATTCGTAAAAATACGATTATTTGTGCATCAAATATACATTCTCTCAAATCAAAATGATTCTGAGTGATAATTTCTCTACAAAACATATTTATGACCTTGAAAAAAACACCTTTCTTGAACTCAAAATGCCCAAAGAAGATGTCAGAAATAAGGAATGGACCTAATCCCAGTCACCCTGTTGGAGTTGCCATGAGAACGGTGAAGCTGTGATTGGCTGTCAAAGAAGGTTGAGAGTTGCACCCTTTTACAGTTTAAGCATGGCAGGAGAACATCTCCCCGTGTACAGCAGAGACAGGAAGGGGGAGGGAGAGAGATGGACAGACACTTCCCTCCTGCTGCTGGGTGGAGGGTGAGGAGAAGATGATGAACAGGGAGGATGGAGGACAGAGAGGGACAGATGGATGAATGGAGGGGTTACCTTTGTTGCGATTTTCGGGGGGTCCTTGTTTTTTACCTGTTCGGACAGAGAGAGAGGGCGGAATGCTGATAAGATGGCTAAAAGGAAAAATAAGATCAAAAACAAACTGAGGAAGAACACAAAGTTCAAACTGATAGAAAAACCACAGTGTCGTCTGCGTATCGTGTGTGTTGTGGGCAGGAATGGACCAATCAGAGGAGAGAGATGCACAAAGTCCTGGAGCAGAGAACCAACGGCCAATAGAAACTAATCAATGATCAATAAGTGAAAACAAAGGAATATATCTGAATTCCATCATGTCCAAATTGAATTGTCGTCAGAATTCTAATTTGTTACGAGTTCTGTTCCCATACTTTCAGTTTGAATGCTTTAAGCAACAACATCTAACATGAACTACTATTCAATATTTGTATCCAAAAATTTAGGTATATTACTATTAATAATTAATTATAAATTAATATTTTTATTTATTTATATTTAAATATAAATATTTATATTTAATATAAGGTTTAAATTTAAATTAAAAATGTAAAAAAATTGTAAAAAAAAAACAAAAAACAACAACTTAAATTAAAAAAAATTAAAATTAATATACATATTTATAAATTAATATTTATATTTATTTATATTTTATTATAAATTAATATTTATATTTATTTTCAAGTTATTCTCGGTTTACAGTTTGAATGTTTTTGGACAATGTTTGACTTTATTTAGACCTTACATGGAAACTAATGTTACGACTGGAGCTGCAGTGTGGATAAATCTTTAAGGTGTGTGACCTGGTGTCTCATCCTGTCTCACAGGTTTGCAGTCCTGAGCTCGAGGCTGATTTGAATGCTGTGGTTCCAATAAACAGGAATTAAGTCTACGGTTGGTGCCAAGGAACCTATTATGCAAATGAGGGCCCCCACAAGAACAGAAACAGACAAATGAACAAGATGCTAATGTTCTCTTTCTCTGCTCATTTTCGGTTGCATTTTAATTAAATCATGGGGAAAATTTTTTTTTGTCCTTCTCCTTTTTGGAAACTCATTATGTACATAAAAGTTTGGTGTTTAAACTCAGTGAATAGAGGCCAAACCTGAGCGTCTCTCTCTACTGAGCGAGTACATTCAGCCGGTTCACATGAATGCCTGGAGAAACTTCAGCCAATAACACAAATGATCAGACAAAAACCAACCAAAGAAGGGACATGAGTAAAAGGGGGTTAGCGTGATCACAAAGCAAATCAAAAGCAATAGAGACCGACTACAGAAGCCTGTTGGTTTACGTCAAACTGCTCGGAGACAGAACGAGGGTCGTCTGGCCTTCAGCTTGTGAAGGGTTTCCCTTCAAAAAGCAACTAAAACAGAAGCAGCGGATGCTATGTTTGACTGTTCTGATCAACATTCAAATACATTCAGGTCAATATAAAGGCCATAAAAACCATGAATAAATGAGACCACAGTGTAGTTACCCAAACGGATCACAGATCAATAATGACTCCATAGCCTGCATCTTGATCTTTGATTTCAGCTAGAAGCAACAAAATCAGACTGATCTGAACAACCCGTAAATACTAAGCTAATTAGCCAAACATGCTAATGTCACCATCGTTTGAATTGACTGCATATTTTACCTATGCATATCGCTTGAAGCACCTAATTTAGCTTGCCAGGCTGTGATAGGACAATTTCTGTTTAGGGGCAGAATTTGAAACAAGTGAATATGTATTCAGTTAAATAGTGGACTCTGATGCCTGTTGTGTTGAATTGGTATTCAGCGTGTACAAGGACTAGAGCGTGGTCTCACTTATTCACTGATGACTTCTGTGATCAGAGTGAAACTCCATAGTGTTGAAGTGTTAACGCTAGACCTGTGAAGCAGCTCTGCTGCTCTCAGCTCAGACTGGATGAACTCTTCCTGCTGACAGTCAGCTAATGCAACGGGACAAACGTCAAATCAACACCAGCTAATGCAAACGTAAGTAGATGTCCACTCTGTTCAGACACGCTGACAAGTCACGCTTTTTTCTCCAACACTTCACACACGTGGTCTCCTCACATGACCTTCAACACTCAACGTGAGGCGTGTGTTTGGCGTGTGTGACAGAGTCTGTCTGGCGTCTTACTTTTCTTGACCTTCTTCTCTTCGTCGTTCTCGCTGGCGCCCAGCAGAGTGAAGATGATTCCGGTTTGAGAGTTGAGCCCAACGGCCGAGACCACCATCCTGCCTGAGCCCTCCATTACATGGGTCCCTATACGAGGATTCAAACAGTTCAAATTCACAATGGAAACTTGTTAATCTCATTTTTCTTTAAAAAAAACCTGTCGAATCTTCTGTTTAAATCCATCAATGAATATTTGATGTCATAAAGAGGACCAGACTTGGACAAAGTAACACAAAATATTTGGTGTTACTTGCAGAACCTTTCAGAGCTACTTCTGTCCCAACTGAAACCAAAATATACAAGATTTCCCCTCCCTAAAGTGTAAATCATGACAACGATGGGTGTGTCACATGCTACCGGTTAGAATTATAAATTACAGACGATACACAACAGTCTTCTGCACCTTTTATGGCTAGATGGCACTAATGTTTCAAAATGCTGAACATAAGTTCAATAAGAAAAGAGCTAATTTGTTGGAAAAGGGGTATAGCACATATTTATGTTCATACATATTTATGTATGAACATAAATATATCCATACATATTGGCCGCAATCACACGAATTTCCACACTGTGGGGCTAATAAACGTCTTACCTTATCTTACCTTATCTTACTTTACCTTATTTACATATCAAACCTGTAGTCTGAAGTATTTTTACATTAACCGCCTACTATCATTTATCATTCATTTTTCAGACAATTCAGTATACACTATACATATCCTGAATGAAAAGTGACAGACTGACTTGAATACTAAGATGGTTTGATATGATGCATGTCAGAGTAGCGACGAACAGAAAAAGACTCTTTGTTGATTCATGTTCTTTTCTTGAACAGACTCTTACCAGAAAGAAGCATTGGGTCCTTCTCAAGAGACTTGCGGACCTGGTCTGACTCTCCGGTCAGAGAGCTCTCGTCAATCTTTAGGTCGTTGCCCTGGATGAGGATCCCATCAGCAGGCAGCAAGTCTCCTGCAGACACGCGTGTCAGATGGTGCACTCACTCTCAATTTATTTACTGTGAACACATGTCTGTTCGTTGCTGGAGTACGAACATCTAATGTCAACGTTTTAAAGTAAATGAAAAAAAAACAAACATATCCAAAACAAATTTTATAAATCTACAGCCTCTTCAACACCCAATTCATATCACAATTTACCCTAATGTGGAGGGAGCACATGTAAATGCTTAAGGGTAACATTTTATAGTGTGGATTCAGGTTTCTTTGTCCTTTTAAACATGCACGAAAGATTCATCATGCTTTACATATGCAAAGAATTCCCATCAATCATGGAAGAATGTTGTTTACTGTTGGTCTATTTGAACATTCTTTCAGGATCCATGAACATTTTTTCCAGTAACATCCAGAATACAAAGAGAATGTCGCTGTTCCTAAATAAATGCTTTGTGAATTGTCTGTGCATGATTAAGAGCAAGTTGTAAATGTAGATGAAAGACAAAGAAAGCAATCTGACATTTTAAACACAATACTAAGTATTTAGACAGAAATGCGCTGCCTGAAAGAAGAATAATATCTCCACCAAAGGTGAATGATCTTACGTGTCTTTTTGGCTTACATGGACCACAAGGAAAATAGAAAACAATTTACTTCACAGCCAGGTTTCCCTCTTAAATGGTAGGGGTGGGCCCTAAGGAGGGCCATGTTTGTGGGGCTTCCAGCCTTGGCAAGTCCAACCAAACCAAAGAGGTTCTGTGTGAGGTGTGGCTGTGGCAGGAGTGTTAACTAGAGACGGACAACTTGAAACAAACCCCAAACATGTCCAGGCACTCACCGGTACAGGTACACCTCAGATATGGGCAAACAGCAACCCGCTGAGCTCCTCGGGGCACCCCAATTATATATCAAAGAGCTTAGCGAACAAAATTCCCTTACGGACACCACAACAGTCCAATAGATGAAGGTCACTCACTGATACCCCAACACACCCTGGGGGCAGGAATCTCCCAGCTGGTAGCCGGCAAACAGAAACTCCATCCCAGCACCATCTTCTCTTAGCGTCTCTCCCCGCTGAGATGAACAATGACTTTGGTAAACATGATTTACTGGTGGTCAAGCAGGTCCTGGAGGAGTGGTGCCACTTTGTTGGAATTCACCACTCAGCCATTCCTGGTCTGGACCAACAACAAGAACTTAAGTACGATAGGTCAGCCAAGAGCCTTAAATCCAGACAGGTATGATGGTTCTTGTTCTTCCTCTGGTTTCTCTGGCTAATCGTAATGTGAAGCCTGATGCCCTGTCTTTCCAATTGCTGAAGGAGGAGGCCCCGCCGGTCTCCACAAGCCTGTGCCCTCCATCCCTGTTCTCACATCTTCCTGGGCTTAGTCACCAACTTTCCACTGACCTACGGTCACACTGTCATGTTCACTGTGGCTGATTGGTCCAGCAAGCTGGCCTCTTTGTGCCTCTAACTAAGTTTGTCCTTTCTCAAGTTATTTGTTTGGTTGCATGGGCTCCCAGCCGGGAACCCCAGTTTTCATCCAGTTTACCGAAATTGCTCTGCAGAGAGGTTAGAGCTAACAGTCTATTCTCTGGTTTTCAGCCTAATCCAACAGCGTAAAACAAGAGGACAAACCAGCAGATGAAGATGTCTCTCTGCTGCATGGCCTCCAAACACCCTTCATCATGGTCCCCACAGGTCCTATGGGTAAATACACTTACAACACCCTGATCAGCTTGGTTAGAGTACTCTTTCTAGTGTGGCTCCACTTTCCAGTCTCCTCCGTTTCCTGCTCTTGAAAGGCAAGCTTCTTGTTCAAAACTTCGACTGTTGCTGCCAGAGAGCTTGGGCACAAGCCAGAGCCTCCTTCCTGCACTCAAGTGACCGTTACTCAGTAGCTGTAAATTGCCACCATACACCATACTATGCCATTGAGTGGGCTGAGGAGTCCAGTCTCCACCTGGGACTTACCACCTTTGGGTGGAATCCCAAAACTAGACTATGATCCATCAGTCATTTGACATCCAAAACACATCATCAACACTGGCTGATAGGTTGAAGCCTCAGTCCAAGTGAGTCCATTCGAACACATTTTCCATTTAACCAAGACCAAAACTCTCAGAGGGTCTTGCTGATGGTCGATGGAGGTCCCATTGACACTATTCATCGGTTCCTGAAATCTCATTGTCCAGGAAGGGAGTCTCCCATACTTTGTTCCCTAGAAGGATATGACCCTGAGGAATGGTCAGAGGTCCCTGTTCGACACATCATTCATAATAATCTCACCAGGGATTTCCATTCCTGCCACCCGGACCAACCCTTCAGGACTGGGCAGTCCTCTTCAAAGGTGTTCTGAGTCACCGTTTGATAACCGTGATAATGACATGGAAGATGTTTCATTCGCTGTGGGGGGAGCAACTATCTATCTCCAAGATGAAAGTCAACAGGGACTTCCCAATGAGTTCTGGTAGTACCTGAATAAAGATCATTTTGGACTTACCTTTCTGAGAGTGTTGAATTTGTGTCCCAGGCCATGACAATTAAAGTTGTTGGGAAAATGTTAACATTGGAGTTTGCTGTAAGTTTGGTTGTTGTGTTTTCATACCATATTTGATCTGAGCGATGTCTCCAACCACGATCTCTGCCACAGGGATCTGAATGACCTGGCCTTTACGGATAACAGTGAACTTTTGTTCCTGCTCAATGCGACTCTGAAGTCCTCGGAACTGCTTCTCCTTGGACCAATCATTGAAGGCTGTCACCAGTACCACAATGATGACTGAAAACAGTATGGCGGCTCCTTCGATCCAGCCAGCTTGGGCCTCGCCTTCATCCTCCACCCCACCTCCTACCTGGCCACATGCTGCAAGATGAGAATATGTTGAATTAAAATCACTTTCACCAAACCGTGAGAATATTGTTGCAGGAATGATAATTGTAAGGTAATACGTGAATTTTTTATTGTAGCTGTTGGCCTAACAATGCTTCCGTTTAATTATACTGAAAAGGTTGTCAAAATATATTCCAACCAGCCAAGTCTCCAAGTTACAAAACCCTACACATAAAATAAAAATGGGGAGTATTCCCCCTGTGTCATCGAGAATACCTACCTTCTGCATCGCCCCCTGGTGGATGATAAAAGGACAGGCCCAACGAGATGATGGCAGCTATTTCCAGGATTATTAGGGTGACGTCCTGCAGAGCCTCCCATACCAGCTGGAGGAATGTTTTGGGCTTCTTGGGGGGAATAAAGTTCTGGCCAAATGCTGTGTGACGTTTCTCCAAATCAACAGGGTTACCAGAAAGTCCTGAAAACAAAAAATAATACATGAATATTGCATTAAAAAGAAAAAAGGTACTTCAAAATCAAACAAATCTCTCACACTATCTGCATTAGCTGCTGGTCTATGGAACTGTCCATTGACAGTTAAAGCTAACTCTAGCTTGACGTGGGCCATATGAATGGAGAAATACATCAAATATATATGCATACAAAGCTTGAGGAGTACTCAGCAGCTAATGTTACCCACAACCAAAACTAAGCATATTGGTTCAAAAGATGTTCTCCATATGAGAACAAAAGAAAATTCAGCAAAGACATCACCGGCAGTCAGAAGCAATCCCCATTTGTTTGGAAAAACCCAGTCTGACCTTCAGGTTGTGGTCGTGGGACTGGTCTGTCAATTTCAAATACATGGACATTCACAAAAATGCTCTCTTACACAAGTATACCTCTTTGCCTTTTGGGTATCGTTCTGGTAACCCCAGTGTTTGAGGTTTAGGGGGTTGTTATCTACCAGCCACCAGGACAACAGGGCCAATTTGCTTCAGGGATTGAAGGATTGAAGGGTCTCTCCCTTGCTTGTCCCGGGGGATTTGAACACCCACTTAGACAACCACAGCTCAGCCAAGTCCCTATAACTGATTAGGTCCTTCGACCGATGATAGATCTCCACTTCCCCCACTCACAGCATTGGCAAAGAGCTTGATCTCATTGTATTCTACCTTCTCCACAGACACCTCAGTTACCCATCAGTATCTCTTAAACCAACTTCAGTTCAATGTGAAAGTCACTGATCAGTTCCTTGCTTCCTGACTAATGGTCTCCTTCCCTCTCCTCATTGAGCTCCACTGGCTCCCTGACATACAGAGTCATATTAGTCCTCCTCTGCTGCTTTCCTTACATGAGCATCGTCTGGCAAACCCAACTGTACAGGCAACTGTAGGGCAATCCACACTTTTCTCATACCTTGTTCCCCAAAGCTAGAATGACTTCACACGCATTGTCAGAGCAGGGGGGACCCAGCCCTGACACCTACTCTCCTATCAGGGATTTCTGTCTTCTTTTCTTTCATTCATTTTTTTACTCCTTAGGTCTCAATAGCAGTGTAACTTCTTTTATTTGTAATTCATTTTGGATAATAGCGTCGACTAAATGACAACATGTAAATGTAATGGTGGCAATCCAAAATAAGTCGATTTCACTTTCAATCTTCTCACCTAATGAAATCAACAGTAACTTCTACTAATGGAGGCCACAAAATCATTTGTTCTATGTCCCAAGATACAAATCCCCCAACATGAGAGCATCAACGCATAGAAACAGCAGCTCTAATGTGACATGCCTTCGGCTGTCATGAATTACAGGTTCAAATGAGTATTCGTGCAGAATAGACAACCAGAGATTTAGACCTCACCTCCTAATTAGCTTGAGTATTTTCATTAACTTAATGAAATCTCTTACACAGAATTTCCATCAGACATTATTTCATTCATGTACTTTTTGTTATCGGAGAAATTACAGTGTGAACACGATCTGAACGAGGATTCTTTCTTTTGGACCAAAACCTTGACAGTCTGATTTTCACCAGGCACCAGCAATTAGTTCTAGGTCAATACTGCTAGCAGCAGTCACTGAGTCTCCGAGTGCTTCTTAATTGACATTGTTACATCAACCGTTTCATTAGAGCTGTGACACAACAAATGCTGGCAGGCACATTTTATTGACTACTAAAATTCCCCTGTTGGTTCTCACAGCTGTTTTGTGAATGGAGAATTTATCTTTTCCAAGATCATCACACAGTCTAACCTGCTAGACATCGGGAGCTGGCAATTTGCGTTGAATCATAACTGACTCTACTGATTAGGTACTATTTTAAATATCCTTTGTTGTACATATCTGTCCTTTGGGCATGTCCCGTTAGGGTCTCCACAGCGTGTCCATCTTTTCCATGTCAGCCATCTAACACCAACTGTCCTAATGTCTTCCTCACCTACGTCCCTCTACCTTCTCTCTGGTCTTCCTCTTGCCCTCTTTCCTGGTAGCTCCATCCTCATCACCCTTTCACCAACATCCTTACCATCTGTCCTCTGGACGTGTCCAAACCATCAGAGTCTTCTCTCTCTAACTTTGTCTCCTGAACATTTCACCTTGGTTATTCCTCTGAGGAACTAATTTCTGATCTCATCCAATCTGGTCACTCCTAGAGAACCTCAACATCTTCATTTCCTCCACCTCCAGCTCTACTTCCTGTCTTCTGTTCAGTACCACTGTCTCTAATCCATCATGGCTTTCCTCACCACTGTCTCTAATTCTGAACCGTTGACCCCCAGTAGTTAAAGTCCTCCACCTTCAAAATTTCTTCTTCCTGTAGCCTCACTCTATCTCCTCCATTCTTCTCATGTGTAGAAGTGTTTATTTTCCGCTTCCAGTGAAAACTTCAATGCTAACTCCTACCTGACACTGTTACTGAAAGTGTGATTAGCCTGTTGCATAGCTTTACACCTACACACCATGAGCATGGAATTTGCATAAACATAAATATTTTATACATTCCTATGAACAATAGAAAAGTTTTGCATTTTTCATTCTTGCCATTATGTATGGGGAGTATTAAAACAGTCTGGACTATTACATTTAAATAGTCCTTTCCTTCAGGTCAACCCTGACACCCCCATGAGCATTCCACCCCCCCCGGCTATAAACATCTGGTCAGTGTATTCAGTCTGAACTGACCACCACCCACCCTGCTGCACACAATCTGCTGCTACACCTGAGCCAAAACACCACCTGCCAACTCCACCAAGTCAGTCTGCATCCACACAGGTTAGTGCAAATACAACTGATAATAAAACTGTGAACGTCTCCACTCAAAACCAACCACAAACAAGAGTAACAATTGAAAATGAAACACTCAGTCGTAACATTAGAGCCTCTGACAGCTGAAGTGAAGGATGCTCCTGATGTATTTATATCATGGAACCTGTCAGTGGATAGATTCATTATGCTGAAATTTGGGTATGAGGATTTGAATGAGTCTGAGAACATCTAGACTACTGGGTCAGAGCGCCACCAACACTACACTCCCCTATACACCTGCGTACGCCTTCAAGGAAGTGGTATACCCTGATGGCAGTGGTCTCCCCCAGCAGGATAATGCACCCGCCACAAAGCAAAACCGGGCTCTATCTTAAAATCTGTCACAACAGCACCGGCTGTTTATTGGTTACACTGAAATTTATTTAAACAAATTTATATACATATTCAAAGATACAATACTGTTAAAAAATTATTTATTTCATTATTTTACGGTATAAAAACTCTTGACATCTTGAAATATTATAATACTGTATATAATATGCTGCAATAAATGTAATGTATTGGAAATGGATTAGAAGAACATGTAACTATCAAGGCGGGATAAACTACAGTCATCTGAAAATGACATCACTGTAAATGTCATTTAAAATAAAACGTCTTTCCATAGAAACCTCAATTATACAAAAAAATGTAAATAGCAACTGTTTATTAATTCATCTTCTGGAAGATTAGACAAACGTAGTCGTCTTGTCTTCAGCTGCTTACGTGAAGTTGCTTGAGGCCGCTGTGATTCTCTGATGATGAAATTTAGGTCTTGAATTTTGTAAATATTTGATGTGAAATTTCTATAACAATCTGTTTTTTGATTACCTTTAAAGTTTTAGAATTCTGTGCATTCTTATAGCCATGAGTGCATTTGATGGCACTGCAATGTGAGGGATTCAGCAGCACTCTTCATCGTCATTTTCTCATGATTGAGGATTTTCTCATCCAGACTCACTGCCACAGGACTTCATTACCTCTACCTTCAGTAATCTGTGTGTTTGGGCACATTGTGTGCACAAGAGCAGTTCAAAATGAGAACAATTGTCCCTCGTCTGGCTGCTTTGATGAAACAGGGTGCTTTTCTGTCCAGCCTGACTTCCTCTATGAGCCTGTGTGGGCAGCAACATGGCCGCTGTGGTCTGCTGGTGGTTCAGGGAGACGTGCAGTGGAACGTGATTTGAATGACAACAGAGTGCTTTGTCGGGACTCATCCTGCACGGCCGGCTTTGTCTCCATTTGTTTCAATAACGACCTCATTTGATGACATGAAATAAATACGACCTAGTAGCGTGAAAAAAAGTGATGCAAAATGAGGAAATGATGCTTCAGAAGATGATACAGGAGGTAGAGATAATCCTAAATAATAAATATAATATAAACAAAAAGATTTTGACTAAAATACTTCTAGTTTTCTTTGAATAAAATTTGTCTAAAATGGACAGACTTTTTATTCCACTAAACATAGAATAAAAAATGTCTACATGTGATAAACATTAATTGAAATGAACTGAAAAAAAAAAAGAATTTGAAAATGCCAAAATGAAAACACAGTTCACTGAAAACACCAACATAAAAAATATTCATAAATGCACTATATTGACTGACTGAGACAATGCAAGGCGATTGAATGCAGAATACACTGATCAGATCATTTCTGTTGTCTTCCTCTTTGGTCATGTGACCCTAAAAACAGTTATGAGACAGGAGATGAGATCAACTGAATTAGGATGAGGTGTTCTCTCGTGCACTATGGTGAATAAAGCAGCAGTGAGGACAGAATGAGGTGAAAACCAATTAAATGAGTCTGTGTTGTTGGTGGCATCCATACAAAAACATGTTTTCATGATTCCCACTGGTGGCAGCAGGAAATGGAAGGAATGAGTGCAGCTATCACGAGATCACTTGAGTTCCTCATGAGTGATGCAACTTTAAAAGCCATCAGAATGAAACACGTCTGTTGTACAGCAGCTGTGGACAGAACACGGCGAGAACACACACGCATGATGGTCATCAAAGTCCTCGTCAGCGACGTGTCACCACACTACGCTCTGGTTTCATTAACAGGAAGCTGGTAACTGATGTTGGCTTATGGACACCTCTCAAAACGCCTCGTAGACTACCAGGACCCTGACGGCAGCAGCTCAGGCCACTATGTCTGGGGCTGGGGACCGGAGGGTCGCTGGTTCAAGACCCTCGTGGGCCAAAACGTCTGGGTTATGAACTGGCAGTGGGAGGAGCCAGTTCCCCTCCTGAGCACTGCCGATGTGCCCTTGAGCAAGGCACCGTCCCCTTACAAGCTGCTCATGGTGAGAGCTGACAGCCGCTCTACCTCTCATTATCTGTAAGCCCAGAGGCCTGTGTGTGTACAGGCCTGTACTATATATATATGTATGTGAATATTTTGAGTGAAAAAAAAGTAATTTCCCTGCAGAGATCATTAAAGGATTATTACGTTTCTCTGTTATTGCCCATCCAGAGTGAACCCATGTTGTTCTGCTCTAAACTCTCTGCAACTATCAAAGGTAAGTGGATAAACCAATCAGATGTCTAAATTCATTAATTCTGGATTTTAGCTCTTTTGATGATTGTTGAACATGTGGAGACACTTATCATTAAGTGACAAGTTGAACCAGTCACATTGTGTGCAAAAAGCATGGAATATATCTGTCCATTCAGTTCCACTGAGTCAGTGTGTAGCTCTACTCTGTGCGTGAGAATTAGTGCACTGTGGAATAAATTAGCATAAAGCTAACATCTGATGATCATTAGACAGGCAGGGAGTCGAACTCTGTTTCATCTGTTCAGACATACGTCTGGGGAGACAAACTCTTTTACATGAAAACATAAAAATGACACCAAAAAAGATCGTCTCCTCTCTTCTCACCTGAGCAGTGACAGAACACACGGCTCATTAGCATTCTCCTAAAATACCGCTTTATTTTTAGGTCTGCTCATCTCTTTGTGAAGCGCTTTACAACTCGGCTTCAGATCTGACTCAGACATCGCAACATGAAATCCATGTAAAATGATGAGGGCGATCAATATCCTCCAAAGAGATGCAGACCGGTTCATCAATACACATTAACCAGTGGGAC
Source organism: Antennarius maculatus (assembly GCA_013358685.1). NCBI lineage: Eukaryota > Metazoa > Chordata > Actinopteri > Lophiiformes > Antennariidae > Antennarius > Antennarius maculatus. The sequence continues at coordinate 4,940,936 of CM023609.1, read as the reverse complement.
GCCAACAGCTCAGGGTCCAAGGAGAAGCTCATTTTACAGACAGGAAGTAGAAGCGCCTAAAAAAGACCCATTTCATTATCGCTGTCAGCTGATAAAAAGTTAAATATAACTGTGAGAGGTGGCTAACTGCTGACACGCTGCTAATGTTACGCAGCTAATCAGAACCACAAACGTTCAAGTAGCCGTCATGTTTTAAGCCTTCTGGTGTATTTTGGGAAACTCGATTCATCTCAGATTGAGCTAAAAGCTGAAGATGACGATGAAATCAGGTAAAGTTCCCTTCAGTCACAGAAACAGGGCTAGCTTTGATGCTATATAAGGATAGCATCGCTTAATATATTAACACTCTGTTCATGTCATGTGATCTCTGAGGCAGACAGACCGTCCTCAGTCCAGGACCAGCAGACCTCCAGGGGCTGGAGATGGTCGTCACAGACGTTTCTTAGTGATCTCTAGTCACTGTTTTAAGGTTGTTATTCACGTTTTACTGTCAGTTTGCCGTTTGAAGTCCTCTAACGCCACTCCGGCCACTAACACAGAATACATTACCGCTAAACTGAAAATCCCAAGCTACCAGAACCAACAAGAAACAGACGACTTTGGGAAGTTTCTTCAAAAGAAAGAGACAGTAGATGAACCTACGACTTCAAAGAAAAAGAAAGCTGCAAAATACAAGCTTTTATGCCGGTTTTATTTTTTTGTATTAAAGGTCGGTCAGTGAGAATAATGTCTGACATTAAACCGGTCCCTGGAGATAAAAAGGTGAAGGACCGCTGTGGTAGAGAAGAGTTTGATTCCAGGTTTTGACAAAGCAGTTGCTTGAGGTGTGTTTGCTGGTGTGTTGTAAAGATACCACTGTGACCTGTCAGTGTGTGCACCACATGAGGACTACCTACACACAGTGTAGAGCAACCTGGTAGGGAAACGCTGCCAACGTTTACCTCCTGATAGAGATGATGATGAAGGCCCTCCAGCGCTCTCCCAACAACCTACCAATGGACTCTACCCATGCATAACTAGGCCTGTTTATTTATGCCTTTTTATTCCTATGCCTATTTATGCCTTTCTATTTGTATATTCTTGATGGGTTATTTATTACTCTTTCTATTTGGTGTTGGTAGATTTCTACTACTTTCTATGTGCTGGTGCTTTCTGTGTGCTTTTTCTGTGTTTTTGTGTACTCACTGTGCTGTGTGTAGAGCGACGGAGAAGTTAATTTCCCTGACGGTACCTCCTTAAGGGATCAATAAAGTTCTACTCTACTCTAGCTGGTTTTCTTAACCAGTAAATTCTTAAATTTAAGCATCATTATGGGTCATTTTCTCCAAATTCAGAATCTTGTGGGACACCCAGGAGTTATTGGACAAAGTTTTCGTCCTTTGCAGAGGCAAACCTACGTTCCCTCCACAAACCTTCAGTTGTCTCTGCCTCACATGTCCTACCATATTTTTTTGTAACTCATCTGATATACAGGAATCAATGGACATGGATGGACGCAAAAAGCGTGTTATTAAAAAGAAACGCCATCATCAACTGAATGCTAACTGCTAGCTTTCTGTTCCCCATACGAACAGATGGTGTTTCTTTGCCTCTAACATTAGCCAGCGGTTAAACACCAGGATCGGGTTGTAAAGAATGAAAATACAATATTTGCTGCACTATAAGGCACATCTGATTATAAGGCGAACCGTCAATGAATGGCCTATTCTAAAAAATTTATAAAATAAATAAAAGAATAAATAAAAATTATAAAAAATTCATATATAAGGCGCACAGGATTATCAAGTGCATCTGTTTATAAGACACATCCTATTATTATGAGGCGCACATTCAATGAATGGCCTATTTTAAAACTGTTTTCATATATACATTAAAGGCGCACTGGATTATAAGACGCACTGTCGATTTTTTAGAAAAGTAAAGGCTTTTAGATGTGACTTATAGTGTGTAAAATACTGCAAGTTTTACAGTTTTACAGTTAATGCTGTAAGCTTATTTTGGCACAAAGGTAAACTTCGGCTTGCGGCGTTTCCAGTAATGTTGTTCTCAATTATGTTTAAAAAAAAAAAAAAAAGAATGACGTAAATCGAGGTTCACCTGAACTAAATTCTGTTTTTTCTCTCTGGTGGGGGCTCACTGGCTGCCAGCCTGCGGAGCCGTTCTGAGGGGAAACTCTGGGTTGGTGTGAATTACAGCAGCTACAAGATTTTATTGATACCATCCACTGCTATTACAGTCACACACTCTGCACACAGTAAATGAAAGACTGGCGCTGACACAGCGTTATCAGCCGACACACATTCAACCAGCGTAGCCCTCCTGCTGTGGGTGGGGTGGGCTCCAATCAATTATACAAATTCCTGCATGAGCAATTGTCAGGTTTAGTTGCATCTGCTAGAAAATAATGAGAAAAACCTGTCAGATCATCAACAATCCTGGAGACGCTGCTGATATTTGGGACTGTTCACTCACATAAAAAAAAATTGTAATAAAATAAGTGGTATTGACAAATTGCAATTGCAATTTATTCTACTATAAAATGACAGAATGAAAGTCACCCACTGTCCAGGTAAATCATGGGAAATACAGGAGCCAGCAGGTGTGAAGCTGAACCCAAAACAGAGAGGATGATGGTGATGAAGGTCGTAGTTTGACTCAAAACAAAAACACAGACAGCTAGAAGGCTCACGCTGGTAATCTATAACGGACGATCAATGTTTGCCCTCAATCTGCAGGTTTTAGGGCTTTTTGCCCTTCTCCCCCTGTTTGCAGTGGAAATAAAATTACAGTTTCTTCATTAAAGTGAGTAATTTCTTGTGTAGAGGACGCGACTACAGCCCCCTGATTACTAAATGGAATAGAGCGATGATCTATGGACCCATTAGGGGAACGGGCTGGAACTAATTTCAATCATGGAATGGACCACTGGACGCGCACACACACACACACACACACACACACACACACACACACACACACACACACACACATAGGATCAAAAGATGAGAGAGTGAGAAACAGCAAACATGTCGGCCATTTTCTGGCTCCCCGCGACGCTCCGACCACAACAGAGTGTGTGTTTAACCAGAAACTCTGTTTGCATGAATTTTCATGACTTCCCAGCTCACACACCTTCTGATTGTGTGCTTTTCTCTGTGTAGCAGCACCACAGCAGAGCTTTACTGAGCTGGATCAGTGATATTTGAGGCGATTCATGTTGTGTGTTCTTGTGACTGACAACAAGAAGAATGAAATGATTCGCTAAACTTTTTCCATCCAACGCTGACAGAAAATAGATGACATTAAATGTTACAGACTGGATGTAGGGATGGAAACCATGACTGGACACCTAACATGGAAACGCTTTAAAAAACATTCTGGAGTGTCGAAGTTCAGGCTATTTAGTAATTATTCTGCGTTTTGATTGCTGTGACTTGTTTGTTTCTCAAACTCTGCACTAACCTGGCCAGATTACAGCATTTTCTGCACTATAAGGCGCACCTAAAAGCCTTTCATCTTCTCAAAAACCAACAGTGCGCCTTATCATCCAGTGCACCTTATGTATGAAAAAAGTTTTAAAATAGGCCATTCATTGAAGATGAGTTCTCAGCTCTCAGCTGTACCTCAACCCCCACGCTGTTGCCTATCTGGTCAGTCGGTAACTGTGCTTCCTCCCTTCCACAGTTACCTACTATTTCAGGTGTCAACCACATTTGCACCTTTGGCCAACAGTGATTTGGCTCTTGAAATTTGAGAAAAGGCTGCAGAGTCGTGAATGTAATCACTTTAGCGCAGCTCAATCTATTGGATGTAAAACACAACCACAGATACTACAGTAGTTCCTATTCTATGCACCTTATTCTGGTGAAAACAGTTTTAAAATAGGCCATTCATTGAAGGTGTGCCTTATAATCCAGTGCGCCTTATATGAGAAAATGTTTTAAAACATGCCATTCATTGAAGGTGCACCTTATAGTGCGGAAACTGCTATACTTCTTGACATACCAGGCCTTAGAATAAACCATCCAGACCTGATAAACCTGAGGCAAAGTGACAAACTCTCCTGTATTCTGAGAAGTCATGGATGCCATGTGGTGTTTTTACTCCTACGGTCTTGCGGTGCGTGTTTCACCTTCTATCGGGGATGTCTTGAGGCGTCGGCAGAGGCCTTGCACGTCTCCATACAGGTCCTGGATCTTGTTGACGGCCTCTGCGCTGCGCAGTTCCATCAGACTCCTCAGTTCCACCAGGGTGACCCCAAAGTCCCCATCGTGGTTGCCCTCTGCAACCGAATTCCCTGGAGGGTGTTCAGCCGTGTTGTTGGCCATGTTGGTGTTCCTCAGGGCGGCGTCGATGAAGTGGTCGTTGTCGTTGCTCTGCGGGTCCTTTAATCTCTTCTAAATGTCAGACTGGTCTGGTCTTCACAGAGACGGCGGGTAGCGCAGCGCTCACAGGATGCAAGTGAAGGAGATGAATTCAAAGGTTAAGTCCTGACCTGGCTGTGCATGCTCCTCTCGGGTTACCATGGAAACAGAGGAGTAAACATGCTCTTGTTGCTGCAGAGGAAGCAAAAACAGGAAAACAGAAATTAGAAACCAGATCCAGACAGGAAGCTGTGTGAATGCACAGCAGTTAAACACATTAGCAGAAGACAGAGCGATTTAGGACAGTTTGATTTCAAATTAATAGCACAGAAGCTAATTGGGCCAAATCCAGCAGGAAGTCTTATCTCAGATCACAGAAAGGAGGTGGCTCAGTCCCTGACATGTAAACTAATTATTTGTGCTCCTCTTGAAACACGTCAACTAGGGTACATGTCCAGAAATCAGGATCAATTTGTTCAATTCAAGTTTGAAAGATGCAGCTAACACTCATTAGTGCTTTGAGCGAATCTGTAAAAGAAGAAAAAGTAGCAGTGAGAATAAAAAACTCTCCTGAGAGGCGCCGACGCAGAATTCTGTTATCACCACTGAAGAAAGGAGATAAAACACATTTACAATTCAGGTAGAAGACACGAACAAATTCATTACTGGTAGAAAATGAAACTGAGATGACTGGAATGCAGAAATTATATTGATTGCAAATCAGAAAATATATTAAAATGTCACAAAATAAATGATTAGAGTTGCAAACAAGTTGGATTTGTGATGATGAAGAGCCAGAAAACAATGAACACTCTGCAGCTCCAAGAACCAGTCGACACAAGATACACGAATGAAATGGACAACTCTACTGGGTTACAATGTATGTGTGTGTGTGGCCAAAGTGTGGCATTCCAACCCATCAACACAGATTATGTAAGTGCACATCAAAGGCCGCCCTCCATTTCACAATTTCGTCTTCAGTCATGGACACACACGCATATGCGCATGCACACACCCACACCCACACACGCACCCACACACACACACGCTTCTTAGCAGTACTGGTATTAGTGGAGTCAGTATTCTCCTGAGTGGTGGTTGAAGAACGAATGACAAGCCAACAAATGTCAGCGGTTGTCAAACCGGGGAGCGTTCCATTTCTATAATTAATATGCAACACATGGCTGAAACTAATGGCCTTAATGACTTTAATTTCAATGGGTTTTTCTTCATTCAGGCATAACAGGAAGTCGTTTCATTTAAGTGGCGTTGGTCCACTGAGGGCGTTGCTTCACTGCCCCGACACCAGAGGAACACTTTGACTCCTTGGAGAAAGACGTTTCTTCTCTTTGTGGAACATTCAGGGGCATCTTTGTGATACACATCTGTACAACTCATCAACTGTATGAAACAGGAAGTAATTCTACAGAACGTCACACATGTATATTCATCAGAGCCATTGTGAAGCTGTCATAGAGGAGGTTAGCTTTAGCTTTACCTGTCTCAGAGTCCGTCCTATGAAAGCCTTGTCAGAGTCATAGACATGTCCAAAACTACTTGGCTAGAGTCATAGGCACCAATTTACGTTAGATAAAGACTACTTAGGTTAGGTTAACTCTTACCTAACCTACTACTTCAGTTAGGTTAACTCTAACCTAACCTACTACTTAAGTTAGGTTAACTCTAACCTAACCTACTACTTAGGTTGGGTGAAGACCGAAAAACAACTTGGTTAAGGTCAGGCCCAAAACTACTTAGATCTTAAGGTAATGAATCCTCATCATTAAATTTATACAACAAAATTCCTGAACTTTAGGGGAAGATCAAAATAACACTTTCAAAACATTCCTCATCTGGAAGAATGTATTGAATGGAGAACATACTGAATGAAGAACATATTGAATAAAGAACGTATTGAAAGCTACCTTCTATATGTTCTCCTGTCATGGTCCTCCTGGCCTGACTGACAGAGCTTTAGAACGCTGACAGAACACCACAGGAGAAACCATGTTGTTCTCCATTTACTGCCATTTCCTGAGACATAAAAGTGGAAATGAAAACACAGCTGTGCGACCAAGTTCCATGTTTATATAGAGGTGACTGAAAAGACAAAGATTCACTAAAAGACACAAGTTCTTATCAGTCTGTGTGATAACCTCAGACAGTTCAGTCTAAGTAAAAGTTATCTTGTCGTGATTTGAATTAGCATAGATGTATTCCTTCTGCTCCAAGAGCATCATCTGTGTCCTGAGCAGTAAAGGCAAACAATACTGTCTTTAAATAGAATTATATGGATATAATTTATGATGTTTGTCTTCTTTTAGAGAGTCCTATTAATATATTAAATGTGCTGGTTTCTCTTTGTATGCAGAAAGCAGTGGAACAAATTATTCAGATGACTGGAGAGATGTTAACCCTTGGCTCATGGTGGAAGTGGGAACAGAACTGTTCTGTTCTGTTCTCCTTTCCATTTATTTTCAACATAAATGGAACAGTACGGATGCGTGCCGATCAACACAAACAAAAGAAACAGAACCAAATGAGGACTCAAGTAGAGCTAATAGTTAACCAATAATAACCAGCAAAATAAAACATGCTAAAACCCCAAGAACCTGTTCACTACAGTTCCTCAAACCAATGATAAAGAGGGTCAGGAACCCAATGACTACTTGGTCTAAACAGGAAGTTAAACTAATGTGATTTTGTTCGTGTTATTAGTGTTGGACTTGTATTTGTCTCTCTAAATGCCTCGAGCAGCACATATAAGACTGCTAAACCATATCGAGATAGTTGGATTGGTGGATGGAAGAAAGCAGACACCAACCAGCACAGCCAAATAATGCTGGAGCGCCATGTAGTCCACACCTTCTTCAACCGGAGCCACCCAGGAGATGACACACTGCAATTTACATAAGCAAACTACAAAAAACAGGGTCTCACAATGAGGAGGGAACGGGGGCGCCGCGGTAGAGCGGCAATCAAACGGCTAAGGGCCAACAAACATGGCCTGAAACAGATAATTCTGTTCGATAAAAACAAGGCGTGTTCGTGAAATTACTACACGTCTTCACTGTTTTCACGTGTGGGCCAAACGATGGCCCGGTGTGGTGCCAACATTTAGAGGTTGTGTTACAATCAGATTAAACCTGGTTGCATAGATCAGGTGTGTAGATGAAGCATCTCTACTGCCTGTCAGGCATCACGTATCGCCTCTGGAGGTGTTTGTGTATATTCTTGTCATACAATAACTGCTATATCACCGTGTTGATGAAACCGTTAACAGTACAGAATGTGTGAGACTGGATCTATAGCAAAGAGGTGCAGGTGGGATTGTGTGTTTAACACATCATCAGAATTCACACCCAATCCAACAATGTCACACCTTCCTGTAGGGTTGGGCACCGGTGTGGTAACGACTTTCTGTGCTTGAGAATGTGATCGAAGAGAAACCATCAGATCATGACACTGTTGGTTCTCTAACCGCCTTTAGCTGTGGGTGTTGGCTTCTTACTGGGCGCACTGGGTCACTCTGAACCTGATGGAATTCAATCCACAAACTTTCTGGTTCTTTATTGGATATTGAAATCACTTGAAATGTTTCACAGTCTGAATGAATCGGTTAAATTCAGTTCAAGTCTTCGACACAAAACAAACATCCAACTCTAATTTCCGTATTTAAAGCATGTTGAAAGTCCCTTAATTTGTAATCTAATCAAAGGTTCACCTGTTCTGGTTTCATTTATTCTGGGGATAGGGGGTAACGGTGGTTGTGTAACGCTGAGACTTCACTGGGAGACTTCAGGTACCAATAACATCAAATTTTTTCTTCTTCTGTCCTTGTGCAGCTGTGGCAGATTCATTTGCTCTCTGGCAGTCCAATAAGGAATTATATTATCCTCCGTTTGCAGCCTGAATGTGTGATACACCCCACCCTACAGAACCAGACCAACAGCTGGACGCACCGACTTTAGAAATGTGACCCTTTATACTTCATTCATTACACCTCCATTCCTGCTGCAGCACAAAGGTGAACATTCCATCTTTAGACGTTTACGGCCCTCGCTGACACACAGATAAGCAACACACCTTTTCTTGCCTGTTGTGTGACTGAGCGTGTGACTGCCGTTACTTCTACAAGTAAGTGTTTGAGTAACATGGACTAATGTGTACACAAAACGTTGAAAACACACTCACACCTCGCTGGCTCTGCCAAAGTTACCTGGAAATTGGCCAGTAACACCGCATTAGATATTTATTCAGAGGTGGGAATAACAAATGATGTGAGCTTGAGAGATGGGGGAGGAAAAAATATGTACCGACACAAATGTTATGAAAACTGATCATCATGTCTTGCTGTTTTAATTTGAATGATTCTACGTCCTCAGAGGCCCATCTGTCGCCTGGGTGGAACAACTTGAACTCTGTAATCATGAGAGGTGATTCAAAGACTTAAGAAAGACAGAAAGAAATAAAGCTACCAATCAGCCGCTGACAGGACAGCACAGGTAGTCCTCAACTTACGAACACGATTGGTTTGGAGAGGCTCTTCATAAGCTGAATTGTTTGTAAATCCTTTTTCATTACATTTCAATCTATAATCACCATCTGAGGTCATTTAAATGTCATTACTACTGTAATAACTAAAGTAATGTCATTACTACCGTAAATACTAAAGTAACGTCATTACTACTGTAAATACTAAAGTAATGTCATTACTACTGTAAATACTAAAGTAACGTCATTACTACTGTAAATACTAAAGTAATGTCATTACTACTGTAAATACTAAAGTTCTATTCCCTCAGACTGACAGGAAACACTAACAGAACATAAAAACACCCATAATAATAAATCCTGTAGTACTGTAATGTAACACCTCTACCTCTGCTGAATGAATTTTCTCCTGGGGGGTGTAGAGGCTAAGCCCAGCTTTAATCCACTGAGGTGTTCCACCACACTGACCTGAATTACGCACTGATGTCACTTCCTGTTCATCAAAAGTCAGACACTCCCCTTTATGTTTGATGACTCAGTTTGATTTCATTTTCTCAGTTAATCCACCAATAGTTAACATCAACTAGCAAAACATTCAGAGTTCAGCGTTAGCGTCAGTTAATGCTTCCAGAAAGAAACCTGACCTGAAAACATTGGTTCCTACATCATTTAGTTCCTACGGGAGGACGACCCCGTCAATAATGAATAAATGTGAACTACCAGCAGGTTGTGACAGTTTTCTGACAGGTAGTCTATCGTCAACATTGCTGCTCTAACTTTCATCCTGACCCGAATTGTCTTCAGTCTCCATGTTGGTGAACGTCTCCATGAACAGAAATGCATCGTGGGTTCGTTTCCCGCTCAGACGTTTACAAAGATGTGGAGAAAAGAGCGAGGAAACACTGCAGATGACGCCAGGAGCAAACTGTTCACTGAGGTCTGAGAACTGATGAGTCATGTTAACATGATTTGAAATCTGAGTCTGTGGGGTGTTAATGTTACACTGCTCGGTGGGGGTTGTGCTAGAAAGGAGAACTACGGCAGTTGGACATGGCGGCACACGGTTGTTCATAAGTGGGATGTTCTTATCTTGAGGACTACCTGCAGGAACCCTCCTCCGGCCAGGAGCCAGGTTCTGGTTTCAGTTTGTCTGACAGCTCTGGATCCCATCGGAATCAGAGAATTCTGGGTCTCATTAATACAAGAATCAGATTTTCTAGTGGATCTTAAGAAAATGCAGTGAATTAATTTAAGGTGGAATGACCTCAGCCCTCAGTCTAGACATGATGGACTGACTTTCTTGCTTCGTGAAGGTTTTGTGTTTGAGCTTAATTAATATTGTGAGGGACCAGCTGATCAAATATTCACCACGTTAGCACCACATTTGTTTGTGTCCCACTCAGTGTTCCCACCAATTGTACTACTGGTACAATTGGTAGAAATGTGGTTCTTTTTAGATGGAATGGCTGTTATTTATGGATATTAATCATTAAATGCTCTTAATTTATGATTAGTAGAAAATCAAAAAAAAAAAAAAGTGTAATTAGATGTTTTACATACCCAGAACTCTCCCCATGGCCAAAGCAGGACCCTCACATATAACATGCTACACATCTCATTTCAAGTGGGCCAAATCATTTACATTAAAAGTAATCTAATGAAAATTGCAGCTGTTATTTGATTCTTTTAAAAAGCCAGCACACAGCTAGCATATGGCTAGCATATGGCTAGCGCCCATCTAGCAGTCGTCAGAATGGTCAATCAGAGCTTCTGATCAAACGCCTCGCCGTCATTCGTCATCTCTGAACCTCAGCATCCAATCACCTGGGGACCGGAGGGTTTCCGGTTCAAAACCGGAACCAAAGATTGGGAGTGTGAACTGGTAGTTGGAGAGGTTCCAGTCCACCTCCTGAGGTTCCCTTGAGCAGGACGCTGTCTCCAAACATGTTGGGCAGGATGCTGGACATCATCTTCATCGTTCACACATACACACACACACACACACACACGCCTAAACACAATCTGAGTCTTACACAAAACACATTGACCCGTTTGGTTACGAGACAGAATCTCCTCTCCCCACTCAGACACACACACACACACAAACAGACACACACTCACACACACACTGCTGCATTTATCCTCCTTCCTCTTCTCTGCCTCTGCAGACACACCTGTTCTGAATACTAAACTAGAAGCCTGCACCACCCTCACACACACACACACACACACACACACACACACACACACACACACACACACACACACACACACACACACACACACACACACACACACACACACACACACACCCCACTATGCAGACTCACTGCTTGCCACAGCCTCCATACATTACTTCTTGTCTTGTTGCATCCAATAAGAGATCACACACACACACACACACAGACACATACATACACACACACACACACACACACACACACACACACACACACACACACACACACACACACACACACACATACATACACGCTGAATCATGTCACGTTGACTCTAGCACAGCACAAAATACAACCAATGCAGAGCCTGTGTGTGGGTGAGAGAGAGCGAGTGAAAGTGTGTGTGTGTGTGTGTGTGTGTGTGTGTGTGTGTGTGTGTGTGTGTGTGTGTGTTGCAGCACACTAGAGTAGCAAGACAGTGAGAGAAACAAAGAGGCCAAGAATGCAGGAGACCACACCCATGTCTGCAGTCATGTGACCAAACTGGAAAAAGGAAATCCCCACGCAAGAGAGAGACAAGGCAGAGTCAGAGACTGCTCTCTCTCTCTCTCTCACACACACACACACACACACACACACACACACTCCTTCCTCTCTCTGTCTGAACGCTGCCATTTAGGTGAAGACCTGGTTCAGTGACGTCTGAGAGCAGCTGGGCTTAAGCTGAAGGTCCCCACCAGGAAACCGGTTACAAAGCAGCACAACACGCTGGTTACCCAACAACAACACTGAAACCTGTGGGTTCTTTTCAGCATTGGGTTCACATCCACACACCTCCGGTGTGTGGATGTGAACGTCTGACTGCAGCAGTCAGTGAACGCAACAGTCTCTGTTCTACTTCTGGAGTAACTGTTGCTTATTTTAACCGGTACCTTGAGTGTTTTTAATGTGAACAGCTGATAAACACCATATGTTACCAATAAGACAAACAGAGTGGTGCTGTCTGGTATTCCAGTGGTATGGTCTGATATTATGAGGTCACACACAGCGGTACGTAAAAAGACTAAAAGAAAAATCAACCTGCATTAAAATGTGAAGATAAGCTGCAGTTAGCATTTAAGCTACATACAGATTTAAATGATCGTGGGCGTTCCCGGCTGAGCTCTCCACAGGGCAAACAGTCTGGAGGGCTGTTAGTTTAGTGAGGGCTGGAAGGTGCTAACTAGCAGCTAACAGCTAACAGTTTCATGACTCAGTTGTCTCGGTCTGATCTGATCTGATCTTAAAAGCACGAAAACACAATAAATCCTGTTAATGTGAACTAAACTAAACACTACTTTCCAAACCCCCTACATCACACAGAATGAATTATGGGAAATCCAACGGGCCGCTCATATTTGAGGTGTAAATGGAGCATGAAGCCCACACTTGAGAAGTGTCTCTTATCATCTCTTCCAACAACTGATGAAGACTCTCTCATGTGCCTGTTAACATTCCCAGCTCTCAGATGGCACGAGTGGACAGGAAGGCGAGGAGGAGGAGGAGAAGGAGGAGGAGACACGACAGATCACATCTGAAGTGGGACATGGGAGACGGCAGCATGGACATCACATCCGTCATGGTAGAAGGTGTCACGAGGGAGGGCCGTGAACTTCACCTCATTGGAACAGATCTGCAGCAGCCTGTACAGCCGGCAGGAGAGGGTTTAATCGCACATGTAGGGACTTGAACCAATCACAGATATAGCGCCATTTAATTCACTACTGCTTCACCACTGGGTAATATAAAAATTAAAGAATTTGATTACTTTGAGTTTGTCGCAACAGTAATGCTTTAATAATTTCTCTAATTAAAATTAAGAGTGCAGCACGTTCTGCATATCAACTTATTATTGCTGCTAATAAAATCCAATAGACTGTGGATGGAAATGAAACTAATAAACACAAACATGACTCGCCAATGGCTGTACACGGATGACAGCAAAAAACCACGCTAACACTCACACCGACGGGCTACTGAGAACATACAAACTCCACACAGAAGGGAAATGAACCCAGGACGTTCTTGCTGTGGAATAACAGAGCTCAACTGTGCTGCCCCACAAGCATATATGTAACATTCAGAGTCACGTTTTCATTTGTTCAGCTAAAGCTATAAATTCTTCTGTTTCATTGATCTTTACATCCACAGTGGTTCCCATGCTGCACCGTTACTACAGAGGTCAAACCAAAGACGTCAAACCAACGAGGACAAACCAAAGAGGACAAACCAACGAGGACAAACCAACGAGGACAAACCAACGAGGACAAACCAAAAGAAGACAAACCAAAAAGCGCAAACAAACGAGGACAAACAAAAGTGGACACACCAGAGCTGAATCATGTTTTTCACATATTTAGCTGCCATCACCAGGGACAATGAGGGAAACGGGTCTTTCCCACACTCTGGCTGACAAGAGCTGTGTTTCGGTTTAATTGTCAAGGAAGGAATTTTTCTAGGAAGTCAGGCACAGCCCACAGTCGACAAAGATGCTTCTTCTTGGAGTGGAAACAGCTGATCAGTCATGTGAGTTTAAAATAAATTAAATAAAGGTCTGAAATCCCCTGAAGTAAAAACAAAAACCATCTTAATGAAAATGAGTCACTTCTGTTAATCTCTGCTGATGTGATACCTTAAACTGAACTCTGACTGAACTCATCAATCAAACGTGTCCCAATTTGAAATAAATAAAATCATTTTGATCAACAGTAAAAGGACCCAAACACCTTGAATTAAAAATATACAGTATATATACAGAATATATCAATAGACATGCAGACTTTACCTATGCATAATTAATGATACTGTTAATGTTATGTAAACAATAATAAAGTACGTAAAAAACACACTATGTCTTTACACCAAATAAAAGGGTCTGGTCTGAGCTCATATCGTATCCATCCGCCAACGTCTGGGAACGAATGAGATCCGGGGTCTGTTTAACAAAACAGGTTTAGTTAAACTCTGGGTAAGTTAACCCTGAAATTTGGGAAAACCAGGGTTTTCGGTTTCACAAAGGGAGGTAAATTAACCCAGAGTCACAGAAGTAAACCTAGCCTGTTTCACGAAGCTAGGTAAACTGAACCTCTGGGTTTGTTACCGTAGTAACAGACTCTCTCGAGCTACCTAGTAGAGAGCAGGTTTAATTCCAGAAACCCAGGGTTTCCTCTGACTTCGCCTCCTTTCACATCCGCTCACGCCGTTTCATTTCCTGGTTCTGTCGGACGGAGAGTTTTACCGACGTAAGGTTTGAAAAGAAACTCAGTCCGTATTTTAGAGGTATTTTGGATGCAAACGTGGCATGTCTGTTCGACGAGGATCCCATTGGTGGAGGTTCAGCATTAAGTCACAGGGAATTAAATATTTTGGTATCGTTTTCAGATGTCCCGTCATATCCAGGGCACAAATGCTTGTGTTTATATGTATGTGCACTAGGGGTGGCTCATATCAATCAATCAGTCAATCAAGTTTTATTTATATAGTGTTTAATCATGGCAACAGACATTTCAAAGCGCTTTAATAGACAGATAAACCCAACTGAACCCTCCAGAGCAAGCATAAGCGACAGCGGCTGGGAAAAACTCCGTCATTGAGGAAGAAACTCTGGGCAGGACCCAGACTCTTTTGGGCGGCCATCCACCTTAACCGGTTGGGTGGAAAAGAAATAAAATGAAGATAAGGACAGGGTCAGAGTAAGAGAGACAGAGAGAGAGGGGCAGATAGGCCAGATAGAGTCAGTGTCTCTATGGTTATGTGTAGACAATTTGATGCAGGCAATGAAGTGGGGACGGGAAAATAAGGCTGTGTCCTGGGTTGTTGCCTTCAATACGTGTTCCCCATCATGTAGTTGGTAAATTCAAGGCATAATTACAACTGCCTGGATGACTGTATGGTGGAAGGAGGAAGAAAGGCAGCAGGACCCCAGCCGATGGACGGATGAGGGGTATCATTTCATATTGTTCACAATGCAGCCCGCTGGTATCCACCAGTACCATTATTAATGAATAATGAAATTTCATATTGCGGTTTCCTGACTAGATGTAACAACGTGAATCTTTGCATGTACACGAGTTCGGTGGTGTGGAAGTGGTTTGGGTACAAAAGAACAGAACAAACCACGGTCAAATGCAAACAGACAAAAAAGACTGCATCAACTTTATTTCACCACCTCAGACAGAACCACCAGATCCAGCATGAGGCGTGTGTCAAAACCTGAGCTCAGCGGCTAATGCTAGCCACAGCACAACAGATGATGGCTCCAAACGACATAGCCACGTCTTTGACAACAAAAGTAAACACCGGAGAGATGTCATCAAAGCCGTCGCCATTTGTCTAGCAAAAGATATGATGTGGTGGATCCAACGTGGCTACCCCTAGTGACAGGCCTAGTATTTAATATCTCACTGCTAGTGTTAGAGGATTCCAGTCAAATCCCTCTGTTTAATACAATGATACACAACCACATGACTGAGGAGACAGAAAGAGTGTGTTATTTCAATACCACTAGCAAAACACAACACTGGACAACTTTGTGTCAATAGCGTCCATCTGACCTGGTTTGACTTCTTTAGAAGTGACTAGACCCTAAAAAGCCCTAACCTCAACCTCATCACGTCAGCCAGAACTCTTTCTCCAAAACCAGGCCCTTATTAATGCTCCTGTGGATGAATGGAGCCACATTCTCAAACTGAGAGGTTTCCAACAGGGATGTAGACTGACCCGCAGTGTTTGTTGTGCTGCCTGTGACGAAGGTTTGAGTTGGACTTGAGGAATCTGGTCAAAGGAAATGCTTTTCTGAAGACCAGAGTATAAGCAGTGAGGCTGGTTCTCACCTTCACATGTTTCTATAAAGGATTTCTGAAACAAACACTCCACAGGAATCCATCCACGCACCTCTCTGGCTCTGACCTTCAAGGAGAACTCCTCTGAAGTGCATCAGCATCAGCTCCCCCCAATTAGCTATGCGAGCTAACAAGCGCCACAGCGCTGTGAAGGCGGAGCGTTCCAGCTTTGATACGGCACAGGTGAACGCTCCTGCAGGTGAGGCGGGAGCAAGCTGAACTCCTTTGGGCTCCGTGGGAACAGCTGTATGACCAGACTGAAAGCCCTCCCCCACAGCTGCCAGGACAAACCAGACCATCACTAAGTTGGTTTACTTCAATATATCATTTGGTTACTTTGTGGAATCTTGCAGATGTGTTGATTTCTACAGCAATGTTTAATGTTTTTCTGTGATTCCCAAATCAGATCACAATCCTACAAACCTTGATAACAAAATGAAATACAGGTATATCTAAAAAAAATACATACCTGAATACACCAAAAAATAAAAATCATGTTAACGCAATTTTACTCCACTTTACATCTTTCCACCACAAATATCCACCACAAATAATGTTTAAATCACCAGTAAACCATTAAAAGCACATAATATCATGTTGCTGTACAATGAACCAGAATAAAAACATGTGATATATTAGTAGCCCGTAGCAACCCCTGTGACACAATGAGGAAGAGGCAGCTGAAGATGTTTTTCCAGTACTATATTAAAAAATAAAATTTTGTATGTTGAAGAAAGTCTTGAGAAAAGAGCTTCACGTTGGCACAAATTGATGGATCAATGTCATTGATTTTCAAACAGTTCTTTTAGTTGAGCAAACTAGGAAATCTTCATACTGCTCAGTAATCTTTATTTACCTAAGTAATTTATATTGTTACCATCACAGCTGAAGTTATGAGATCTAATGGCTACCTAATGGTTATTCTTCAACACATACGCTTCATGTCATGCTTCACAGGAAGTTGCATTACCATAAATGTTATGACAATGACAGTGACCTTATCAAACACCTTCAGAAGCATTGTGGACGGCTTCACTGATTTAGTAAATAAATGCTTTGTATTTGATGCCCACATCGTATTTCAAACAAGATGCACACAAAGAGAGAGAAGACTGGTTGAGGTACAAAATGAATACATGTTGCACCATCATTGTTCCATGTTGTTAACCAACACTGAATGTAGGTCATGTTAATGACATAATGACATTAATTCTCTGATTAACTAAGGTGTTCAACATTTTTAACATTTTGAGAAGTTAAGTGAGTGTTTTGTATAGTATTATAGTAAAGCAAAGCGACTTAAACCATCATTACAGGGTTTAAGTCACATTAAAAAGAGCAGCACATCTTAGAGGTGGTAATTTGTTGAATCAACTGCAGTCAGATTCAAAGAGCCATTATAAAACAACTTCTACGGATCTGCCACCCCGCCATATTCAATGAAAGCAATCACAATTTGATGTTCCAAACACATTTTCTAAATAAGCTATAAATGCACATAATTTAACTTAGCTATCAGTTTTCAGATTTTCCAGCAAAGAGCTGAAAGAGGAAATAAAAGAACCAAATGAGAACTGGGCCTTAAATGTTGATTGTAGATTCACATGAAAATAAAAATGGACTTTTCATTGGTTCAAAGCATGGGAACAAAATTTGAATTACTTCACATCACAATAATAATAACTAAAATGTCCAGGTTTAGAACATCACAAAGTTCTGTGAGTGCTGACATGGAGAGAGTCTCTTACATTTGGATAACAGTGGCGTTAGCGTAATGCTGATCAGCATTAACACCAAGAGACACACAATCATGTAGGAAAAGTAAGAAAATACAGTAATGCAAAGGATTTGCATCAACGTGTCAGATGTCCATCATCTGTAAAGCAACACTTAGGGGGAGTCATTCTTATTACCAGAAGTCTTTGGCCAATCAGCTTGTTTATTTTGGAAACTGAACCATCAACCTCTGGATAGCCCTAAACCAATATGTCCATTGGTTTTCCATGACCCCTCAGCCAGTTTTGACCACCATGGATCTGGTCCAGATCCTGATCTCTTGGTCTTTGCCGGGACTGAGCTAAAGTGAGTCCTGTCCTCCTCAAAGAATGGAGCAACAGATTGACAGAGCAATTCTGGGCACGTCCCACTGGAGGCGTGATATCTCTGAGATGAGATCACGCCACCTGCCCCCTCAAAGACCTGAGGCAGGTGGCCGGGGAGAGGGACGTTTGAACCTCAGGACACGGGGACAGTGTCTTTCCTCAAGGTGTCACTCCGATCAACTAATAGTTACCAAGTGGAACGTTACAACAAACCTGTACCCAATTTATACAATCCCAAACGTCACACACCTCACTGAACGACTGTTTGTTCTTAACTTCATGAACCATGAACCGGTTTAATGTCAGACAATATTTCTATAGACAAATACAACAAAATAAAATCCAGCTACTGTCTTATTTTGTCTTATAAATAGTATGATGATCAATATCACTCCTCAGCTAGTGCAAAGACCTTGAGTAATGATTTGCAGTGAAAATCAAATGAATGTTTCGGAGTAATCTCTGCATTCTGCTTCTTTCCTTCTCATCATGTCATTTTTTCCAGAGTCTCCACCAAGTCCAGCATCATCACCAACCAGCAGCTATTAAATTAGACAAGCAAGCTGACTGCAGCAGAGCCAAACCCACGATGGGCGCCGCTTTATCCTCAACTTGATGGACATGAATGTTTCATCAGCAGTCTGCTGCTGCTAGACAGATACCCGCTTCAGACCACAGCGTGTTCGTATTGCTGCCTGCCAGTCCTTGTTGGTGAGGTTAGCTCGTCATTGAAGGTCATCAGAGAGGAAGTGCCCCATCTCTGGGTGGAAATGCATCACATTAAAATAACCATTAACCAGTGGATATTACACAGGTGACATCACTGGACTCGAATAAGTGGAGGGTTTTCTTTCTTGTAAAACATCATGTGAAGACTAGTTGACTGAAACAAAGAAATAAACTAAGACTATTTCTCATTTTAAGAGATATTAAGTCCCTAAAAAGTGGTGTCTCATCCAGGGTGTACCCCATCTTTTGCCTGCAGCCAGCTGACCATATGGCGGTTGCCCCGTCTCCAAGAAAATGGATGGATGAAATGGATGGATGGAAGTCATGAAAATTGTTTGTAAAATAATTGGTAATGGTTTGTTCTACATGTATGATGTGAAATATTCCAACAGACTGTATATAGATTTACACTCTGGTTTAGGAAGAAAAAGTTCCACCTGTCAGTCGAACACCAGTGTAAACAGATTAGATTTCAGACCCTTGAGATGAAGGTAGTACTGTGGTAAAAATGTAAATTTATATTGAGCTTAAAAAAATCTAATTTAAGAAAATTCTCTGAGGCGTTCATGCAACCACTGCAAATAACAAAATCATCTTTTGAAATTCAACACAGCCAATCACATTCTCATCAATAAAGCTGGAGTAGGGTAGGTTAACACAAGTTAATACAGATGTCTGAACTGGCAGCTTCATCTCATAGGAACAAAGACATTACACATCCAACAACAAAATTCCAAATTCCAAGCAAAAAAAACTTAAAAGTGGCAGCTTGCATTTCTTTATTAAACCAGTCATGAACGGACAAGTAGGAACACACGGTCACCGTACCACAACGTTAAGTTAGTGTGGCTGACAAAAAAATGAGGTAACAACACAATCACAAGCCTCATTAAAAAGCACAACACTTAGAAACACAGCAAGCAAACCGAGCTAAAAAGACCCAACAGAAACCACATAGTGCGGTCCTGAGCACATTCAGTGTGCAGGAAGTGAACTGTGTGAAGGACATATTCAGACACAGACACACCTTTTACTTTCGCTTTTCACCAAAACATATTGGCTTGAACGGCCTTGCTGAGAGTCTTCACAACAAAAGTCAAGGAGGGGATTAAGAATGACATCTCTTTAATATGTAGGAAAAGAAGCTAAATATTTGTACCAGATCTCGACCCAATTAAGCGTGTATTTCACTTGCTAAAGAGGAAACTGAAGGCAAACAAAAACACCTGGAGACAATCCAGTAAAGTCCTAGAAAGGCATCAAACAAAAGGAAACCCGTGATCTGATGGTCCATAGGCTCCAAACTTCAGGACTTCATCGCCTTGCAAAGGATTGTCAGCAAACTATTAAAATCTAACATTTGATTTATGGGAATCTTAACTTGTCTGATTACTTCTGGACTGAGGAAATGTGGAGACTTTGTGTAAAATGGTGGATTATTCCCAAGTATTCCTTTCCAGGAGTCTGGAATTCAAATGCAGGTCATGTGTTCCAATCCTAATCCAGTGTGGTGGATTAGCTGGATTTTCCTTGAATTCCGATAATATGATCAGGCTGATCAAACTGCTGATTGTCTTATCAATACATGACTGATCGAGTCTTTCAGTTCCCCTTCTGGTAAGTCGACTGCCGACATGTAGAGCTACAGGTGACCAGGAAACACAATCAATGAATTCAGCCAATGAAACACCTCTGTTCCCTCAGAGACAGACCTTCTTTCCTCCAGTAGATGTTTGACTTTATTTAACATCTGATGAGACGAGTCCATCAGCCATTCACACTGTAGTGACATTCAATGGCAGCTTTGTTGTCTACAAGTAGCACATACCCCCCCTGCCCCCACGGAAAGATCTTCATCAATGACACTTGCCGTCTCCATTTAGCCCTGTTTGATGATGACTCAGTGAAGCCCCTGAACAGACTTGATGCTGATCTGCATGCAGCACAGAACACACGCTGGACTCAAACGGCGATGCTGGAGTTCAAGGTCGGTGCTTCCTGAACAACAGCAGCGCCAGCGAAGCATTTCATCAGGCATCACCGGTCCTGATGCTGGTGTTTCTGGAGTCTCAGGATCACGTTCACCCAGACACCCACCAGCCCTTTCCAACCCTCAGCGGCGACACAGCACATTATTCAGCCTCAGACGGCAGCTAGGAGACAATCTGGTGACTGGGAGCAGAATGGAAGTACAGATCTTCAGTGTGCGATCTACTGAAAACCAGCAACAACGACTGGGCCGTTGGTTTCCATGACGAGCGGCTGCTCGGCTGACGGAGTTTGAAACAGAGGCTGCCATTCATGTCGGCGGTGAGAGGGGTGTATCCACGAGTCAGCGCTTCAAGGTCACGCCAGGCATTCACTGATAGCAGCGTTACAGAGATTATTAACTCCTGCAGTGCCAAACGTTTTGAGAGAACCTCCATCTGTTCCTCCCTTTATAATGTTCTCTAATGATCGCCACACTCTTCACTCAGAGTACAGTGTTCGCTCACGGGTGACCTCTGACATACGCAAACTTTGTTGCATCGTAAGCTGTCGCAACTTCTCCGTCTACTTCTGATTCTCCATCCTCTGTTAACTGGATCAGTCGTCATGACAATAAATTCCATGATTAGAAGCTTGATTTTTTATGAACAAAGTCCACCAGTCAATGTACACCAGTCAATGTAATACGATTACATTGATTTACTGGCAAAAATTAATTTGATGCCAAAAATGTCTTCATTGTAGTATCTGGTCAATTTAGTCATTTTTCTGCACCTTTATTCATTTTGACAATACTTTATTTTCTTAGGTTACATCTCCGTCTGCTGCGCCTCACTGATGCATTTGTTCCAATGTCAGTGTTCAGTATTTCTGCTATAAGCTGTTCCTGTAGACGCACTAAAACCTTCCATGATAAGAGTCGTGTCTGAATATAACTCATCTGCATCTGAAAATGCACAGATAACAACAGAATCAATCTGGAACGCCATTCATCAGGACCATTTTGTCAGATTTTCACCACTATGTGTGCAAATAACCTCTGAACAAAAGCTGAGAAATCACCATGACGTCATTTGTCTCTACTTGGAGATTTGCTGAAAGAGGTCTACCAAAAGGACCCAACCAAAAGGACCCAACACTGTTAGCTAAGGTTAGCCTAGCTGTGGCTAGGCTAACCTTAGATGTCCATTTCAGCTAAGATGTCCATTTCAGCTAAGAGCTGAAATGGACATCTGTGTGGACTCAGAGGTGAGTCGGTAACACCACGATGTGAGCGTGACTCCAATGGGAAACGAGTGGCGGTCGGCTTTTACATCACAGAGGAAGAAACCGGTGCAACTTTGGAGAGCTCCAAATCATCCAACGGCGGACAAACAAAGGTAAATCTGGGGTTTTTGGTCACATGAATGAATTCTTTACTAAACACTGTCGTCAGACTCGATTCCACAACTGCTGTGTTGAACGCCACGGAGCAGTGGTGAGCTGTTCCAATCACGCTCCAGAACGCTGAACCGAGTTCAGTGGGAATAAACAAAGGCGTTGCAGGGAAACCTCAACGCTTTTGTATTCATACTGTTCTGTTCGGTATTATTTGGATTTGGTTTTATATTCTAACTAACCCTTAACGCTACAGCTTCCTCTGCTGCTTCTACAATCAGGAACAACCTGGGGAACCGAGGTGAAGAGTCTCCACTGAACTGATGATCAGTTGACTAACGCACACGCAGCCACTCCTTTAGAGAATGTGGAACTAACATCAACACTGTGACACACTCAAAGTCACATGAAAACTGTGAAATGTGCTGTGGACACACACACACACACACACACACACACACACACACACACACACACACACACTAGTCACGGGCCTCCATGATCATTTGTTCCTGGTGAACTTGAAGAGGGCGTTGACCACATGACGGTCCCGACCCGACGCCAGCGGCTTCGTGACTGCATACAGGTCACATGACGACACCCTCAGACCTAATTGGTTATGATGTCACTGAGTTCTAACGGTGTCCGCAGTGGAAGGAACTCAGGTGGAGCCGCTGCAGATAAATCCATCCTTTGCTGAAGTTTCTTTGCGCTCCAGAGGCGTCGTTCCTTTGATGTTTTTCATGCTTTAATGTCGGATTTCATCTTGTCCCAGTTTCGGGTGTCTTGGTGTGACAGTGGAGTGTGTGTTCAGGTCCGAGCCGTGTGTTTGTCAGCGTACAGGCTGTGATGAATAGCTGCATGCTGATTGTGCTCAGTCACCATGGAGCCACGCCCAGCCCTCCAACACAAACACTGCATTCCACCGAGTCCACTTCTCACACACCGCGACCCAGGAACAGCACCGTGTGTGTGTGTGTGTGTGTGTGTGTGTGTGTGTGTGTGTGTGTGTGTGTGTGTCAACAGGAACCTGGTCTGACTGTCAGCAGGGTTTCCACATGAAACCAGAACTGAAACTGATGTGCATTTTCTCCAAATGGGTGAAGTCACTGTTTCTTTTTTAAACAACATCCTTCATTTTTTCCAAGAGGCTTGTTATTGAAGACTTTCGCAGCTGTTTGAACGGACTAGAGCCAAACTGAGCACAGATTCAATTCTAAAAGTTCAAGTATAGTTTTAAAAAACATCAAGTCATTGGAAAGCTTTAATCACCTCCTTAAATAAGATGGTCGATGTTTCTAACCAGTGAACCCACAGAGCTCCACACCTCACGTCTCAGTGGACGGGTGAGAAGCTCTCGGCTCTCTCCCAGCATCCCTCTCTTTATCTGACGCCAAGGACACTGCCAGAATCTAATGCACATGGACACACACACACACACACATCCCACAGGTCTACCCACCAAACACCTGCCAACCATCTCTCCCACCCAGCATGCACGTGTCAGGAGGACGTTCTCATGCGGTCCGGCTGCAGTCATCAGTGGTTCTGATGCCTCCAAACCATCTGTGTGGTTATTTGTGAGGGGCAGCATGAAGCTGCACCCCCGCCGACGGGTCTCATGTTGGACCACAGCGTCAGCGAAGAGGCATGAACCACCAGTCTCCGAAAAGCCATACTGGGTCAGTTGTACCTGAAGCATCAGTGCTGTTCCTATGGTTACCCGTTATATAATATACATTAAAGCGTCGTGTGTTCTAGGGAGGAAGGTGAAGCAAGGCCTCCCCTTCATCACGTCCATGATTTCATATTCAAAAGGACGAGACGTGAAGCGCGGTGTCCAGCAGCCTCACCTCACCTAAGGTGAAGAACCCGCCGCTAACGGGGGCGGGGCTCGGAGACGACCAATGTCTGCTTCACGTTTCCAACCAAACATTTTCACACACATTTAATCTGATTTCTAATTATCCATAATCAGATCATCGTATTTAATATTTGTGTGTTTAATTTGCTGATCACATTAAACTGCAGCTCAAAAAGCGCAAGGGGAGACAGGCAGTACTCCTTCTCATCAAAGGGGGTGCAAAACAGCACAAAGATTCTCGTTAACGCCGTTTTTCCACACAAAGAAGTGGAAGAAATTTCAAAATAGAGCAGGCAGCTATAGTCCATTCAATCGGAATGGACCTTAAAAACATGATTTTTAAGGTTAAATAAAGTTTAACCTTGAAATTTTTTTAAATTTCATTCATAAAGGAAGACCAAACATCAGGTCAGAATGTCTCCCGCTTTCGTTAAGCTTCTAATTTAATGTGAATTTAACGTCTCTCACTGATAAACGTGTCGTTGTGTCACCAGACATGAGTCACTGAGGCGTTAACAGCACTGATGGCCTCGGTTTTCAATCTGTTGCACCAGCTTCCTGTGAAACAACCAGAGACGAAAGAGTTTGCATGTTTGGTGTCATTCTGAAAAAATACTGAAGCCACCATTTGGATCAACGTGTAGAAATCAGGCCTGAAGCCACTGCTACTGGAGGGGAGAACGCATTGATACCATGTGCTAACACCATAGCTTTACACAGGTTAGCGTCACACACGAGTTGTAACATCACACAATTGTGTTCCGACTTTTTTTTTAATTGGTGAGGTGAAATGTTTGCTGCGAAAAGGCCACCAGCTCTATTACATCCTCTCTGGCTGAGCAAAAAGCTTCCATATCTTCTATATAGGACTGAGCCATTAATATTTGATGTGGACTTATATAACAGTGTATACAGCTGGATCTGGTTCACACGCAGGAATTTGTCTGCAAAGGGGTTTCCACGACATCCAGTGAGCTTCGTAGGTTGGGTAATTGTCAGCTTGAATGCGTCACACATTCGGGGTCACGCCCTTCCCGGACAGGTGGGAAGAGGCTCATATCCATATGCGTGATCACTTCTTGGTTGTCGTGACTACAAATGACCCGGTGTCACCATGCACTTTAAAGTTGTCGTACCCCTCACCACAATGAATACAGGAATGTATTTGCACCGCCCCCCATCCCTCATGAATAATGAACAGGCACTAATGCTGCATGCTATATTCGTGCTATGGTCTTTAATGATACCATTCAAACACCAGTGCGAGCTTTTCATTGGTCAGGCACTCTGTCAATACATCACTTCACCATCATTGATGCACCTGTCTACAAGCCGCAGGCTTATTCTAGGTGTATTCTAGGGTCTGCAAATCTGTTTGTGAAATATATATATACAATAAAGAGTGGAAAAAATAATTTCCTCACAGGGATTATTAGAGTATAATTATTCTTCTTCTCAAACAAACTTCGGTGTCACATTATCTCTTCCGTTCTGTCTTAATCTTGTACTTCCTGCTAGAGCGCCCCCAGGAGGCTGTTAGCCCGTAAAACTCTCGAAATTAGCTGCATCGTTATTTAAACTGCAGGGTTCAAAATGAGTAAAAAAAGTAGCATTTTTTATGCCGGAATTAACGGTAGGTCTCTTGAATCATTGTGATATTAATTCGAAGAAATATCGCCCAAACACTACATGTAACTGTACTTAATCATTAAGCTTGTTACTGTACTGAAGGTGTGTAGGAAAGGGTTACTGTTGAGCTTTGCTTCATAAAAACGTTTAAGGGGTTTAAAGAGAGAAGACTATCCTGCCAACAGGCACCAGCAGACCGCAGCAGTCAGGAGCAGATTGTTCTGGGATCTCAACCCGGTCCCACGTGGCCGGGATTCCACCTGGGTCTGAAGGCCTGAGTCACACACAACACCAACACACTTGTTTCCAGCCTGGTTGTCATTGTAGAGGGTTGATACGAGGTTAAACCGACATGCTCTGGATACTATGCTAATGTAGAGATACCGCGCACAGCTGGTTGGGTTTACACAACTGGGTTCACACAACTCCAATGCAACTTTTTTCCATACATTATTTTTACTATTTCATCTCACAAAGCACAGAGGTTGCCAAACTTTTTTGATCAAAAAAAAAAAAAAAAAAAAAAGAAAGATCCGGGTAGGAAAGGGTTAAATTAACCTAAAACGGTTGGGGTGGCATGGTCACAAAGGGGTTAATGTGAAACGGGCCCCTCGGATCAACACAGACCAGCCAGGACCGAAAAAGTCCGCAAAACTACCAGGGGAGTGAAGACCGGACTACCAGGGGCACGGAAGCTGGGGGGTACCAACAACCCAAGGTAGTGGTTTTACACCCTTAATGACATGCTGGGGTATAAAACACCACCGTTGATAGTGCACAGGCCTGGTTTTTGTTGAGAGGACCGAATTACTGGATTTTTTTACACAACATGGCAAAGTACAAGTAAACTACTGTGCTTATGTCGTTCCCCATTATATGTTGGTTTTCAAAGTAATACACCAAAAATAAAAATCAAGTTTGCATCTTTTTACTCCACTTTACATCTGTCTACCACAAATACTGGAATCATAAAATCACTAGTATACCATTAAAAGCACATTACCGTACAATATAAGAGTAAAAACATTAACATATTAAAAACATATCCCCCATATTATTACCCCATAGCAACGCCCGTGACCCACAATGAGAAAGAAGAGATGAAGACAAGATGGCATTGTTTTTTCCTGCACTACATTCAAAAATAAAATTTAAATGTCAGCTTAAAATTGATTTGTATTAACCAAATATTATCAAAAAATACATTCATTAGTAAAGTTCAGTACAGAACTTGGAATGGTTATCTACAGTTTAGTCTGGAAACAAGTTAATACAACTTACGTGGACTTTTTGACTTACGTCACGTCTCTTGGAACCGATTTACAACGTAAGGCGAGGTTTACCTCTATCGTTACAGAAAACAGATAACCAGATTCCCCTGATCCTGAGTCTGTACGTGATTCAGGATCAGGGAAGATGTTACTAGATGTTACTAAGTCACCATTTTAAATCAAAAATCTGACACACAAAACAGCCGATTTGTAAAGATGAAGCAGTTGTAGAGAAAATGGACAAATGGAGGAATCTATCAATGAAAGGGAAACACTGGTTCCTTCCAGGACAACCACCAGTTCACCACAGTTTCCTGCAGCTGCACATCTCGAAACAGACAACTATGATGAACAGCGGCTATTACACCATAGAACAAGATGAGCTCGGATATTTCAACGGTCACCATCTCGTTTGTTAAGTCTCCTCTGACCCTCAAACAACCTTTTGGAGGTCGGCAGAAAGAAAGAGGAATTTTTACAAGCCCCGAGTCTCCATTAAAGCTACAACATGATGCACATGATGGAGCTGCATTCATTCAGGACAACCTTATGAGGCCCGTGCACACACCTCCAAACACGTTTACAGTCTCTGCACCAGCAGACGCTTCCATGACGAGTGATTTCACCGGCTTGAACTGACAAACCAGATAAATAATTCCAACATTAAAAGGTGAAACCTGATGCCACACCTATCCAGCTCCAACCAGTCTGTTAACTCCTAACTTACTAAGTGTAAGTGGAGACACTCTCATGTTAATGTCAGGCTGTACACGCAGACGGTCCACGCGTGTTTCATACACACCTGTATATGTTTAGAGCCAAACATGACAGTATTTGCATTTAAGGTAAATAAAGCTGATACACCAAACGGCTAACAGAAACGAGACAGGATGTTAGAACCAACAACCCTTCTGCCTCTGGCTGAGACATAAAATTCCTGAGGAACATGATTAATGTGTAGCACGCCAGAGAAGATCGATTCTCTGATGCACCGTCCATCGTGATCATTTTCTTGGAAACAGGAAGAGATATCATGTGGAAAAACCTGATGTTCATCCATGTGTTAAAGCTGGAGTACATCATACCAGGGCCACAGATCGTCAACTTTTGAAACAAACACGTTTTGTTTCAAAACGACAAACGTAGATGTAAAAATGTAACGGTGGAGAAAACACGTGTTTTTACTCCACTGTGGGAAGCTGTGGAAAAACGAGTCACGGACGAGAAAGAACCAGGTTCTGATTCAGAGACTTTCATTCGGTTTTGCTGCTGCTTCCACCTGCTCCTCTCTGCTCCTATATGGCATTATCAGCTCCTCTCTGCTCCTTTCTGCTCGTATAGGACACTATCAGCTCCTCTCTGCTCCTATATGGCATTATCAGCTCCTCTCTGCTCCTTTCTGCTCGTATAGGACACTATCAGCTCCTCTCTGCTCCTATATGGCATTAGCAGTTCCTCTCTGCAGTGAATTCAGCAGCAGTGGAACAGGAGGAGCAATGCCCTCGTTTGGAGGTCATCCGCTGAGGAGGAGTCTCCGTGGGCAGAGATTCGGGATCCCCCTCCTTCCTAACGCAATCGGGCAGGACACACCCAGAGAGGAGGGAGGAGGATGAGGAGGAGGAAGGCGAGGAGCAGCACCGCCACTGGTGGAACACAGAGAAATGAACGTCCGTTACCGGAGAGAGGCGCAGCCGGTGGTTCAACCCCCCCTCCCTCCGGGCTCCGCGGCACCGGGACGGCCGGAACAGCCGGTGTTGTTGACGGTGTGAATGTGAGCAAACCACTCCAACAAGCCGAACGGGTCCCGGCCGTGTTCACCTGAGTCAGGCTCCACGCGTCCTCTGCCGGGAACGCGACCGGTCCGTTCCGGTGTCCTCAGCCCGACTACACCCCGACCCGAGCGGCAGGGCTGCGAGCCGAGCACCGCTGATAAGAGCCGATGACAACGCGTCTCTCCGGTTACCAGGAGACACGAGTGGAAAACAAACATCCCGCACTGGGGGAACTGTTTCCAGACCCGTAGGCGGTCGGGTTCCTGCGCCGAACCTCCGCAATGTGCGGCCCTTGGGGGGCCCCCGCCACCAGGGGCCCGTTCGGAACCGGACCCGTTTGGCCACAAACAGATAAAGACGAGCCAGATTTTTAATAAACCATTAACAACACAAACTGATAGTTTTACTTAAATTCCAACTTCATGTGTTCGGAGCTCCGTGACGCGCTGCGCACTGATAATAAAAGTTGATGCGTTCCACGCGTGGGGGGGTTTGATTTATTCCAGCTGCGGGTCTAAATCCCACAGCGCTGCGTGGAAAAAGAGACGTGTTGTTTGACGATGAGCCTCTGCAATAACCGGCGGAAACAGTGTCGACTGCAGAGGAGGAGACGCGAAACCGGGGGAGGGAACCGACGCGCCGCAGGAGCTTCACCCGCGGTGTGGAGAAACAAACACGGAACAAACACGGAATAACCACGTCACCACCTCCGTGGAGGTGACCAAACACCTGGACCCGACACGCCGCCGATCGGCGCTGATGAGCGGGTGTCAAGGTGGAGACGCGGCGGTAGCCGGATGAGGAGCAAACTGCGGACCACCAGGGGCACGACGAGCTCCCTCCGCGGACACCCCCCGAAACGCGCTTCCCCGTCCGCCAGCGGGGCTCAACCAGTCGCTGTTGCAGTAGAAACGGAACCGACGTTACCTCCACCCGGGGATCCTTGCGGTGGTGGCTGTCGGGGGGGGGGGGACGGGACCAGCGGCTCCACTTCAGCGGGGGTGCTCCATTCCCCCAGCAGGGCTCCAACTTGAGAACCGCGGTGGAGGGAAACCGTCCACGTCCCGTGTTCCGGGGAAAACAAGCCCGTTTCTCCGGGAGTTGGAACCTTTCGTGGACTCTCCCGCGTTCCGGTCCCGGTTCAGCCACGCCAGGAAAGAAAAGCGGGACGCACCGGATTCCGAATTAATCCGAAATCAAGAAGGAATAAAAGAGCTCGAACAGCAGCGAGCAGATAGATCCACGACGTGTGTTTGTGTGTAAGTGTGTGTGTGTAAGTGTGTAAGTGTGTGTGTGTGTGTGTGTGTGTGTGTGTGTGTGGAGCAGTGGGTGGAACTGCGTGGAGGGAGGAGGGGGGAGGTCCTTCACATTCGAACGGGACCAGCGTCCGGATCTGAGTCCGCCCCCCAGCGGAGGAGCAGATAGGAGAGGAGGGGAGGGGGCAGATCGGGATAACCCGGGATTTAAGGTGGATCCATCTGAACAGAAACGGCTTCAGTTCGGATTCAAACATTCTGGAATCTGTTGGCTGGAAGGAGAAGACAAGAGACATAGAGAAACAAGTTATCAGCAAAAAAACAAAGTTTGTGTGGCCAATAAAGACATCATGTTAAAAGATAGAAATAACGTCATCATATTAAAACATCAGGTTATTTCCAAAGACGTCAAAACATTTAAATAAAAATGAAAATACTATTGAGGATTTTTCTAGTCCTTGTTCACAATCTGTTCTGTCACTTGATCAACATTTAATATATACGTCACAAAAAAGCAGGGGAAATGACTATGTTTTCATATCAATTGAATTTTGAACTGAGGTGCAGATAAGAGGATTCTCAACACACTTTAAAAAAAAAAATACATAATGTAACTCATGGATTTAAAACAGGCACAAGTTTAGAGTTTAAGTTGGATTATAAATCGTATTTTCAAAAAAAAACAACCTGTAAATAAAAATCAAGTTTATGTCATTTTACTCCATTGTACATAATAATACTGTATCATGTTACTGTACAATAAATCAGAATAAAACATAATATATTATTAGCCTGAAGACGAGATGGTGATATTTTTTTCTGTTGGTAATTAAAATCTAAAATTTAATTGTCAGCTTAAAATCGATTCATATTAGCCAAATATTATTAAAATAAATTCATTAATATAATTCAGTACAGAACTGGGAATGGTTATCTAATCAACACCTGTCAACAACACCTGTCAACACCTATCAGTTAGACGTAATTATTGCATTCATTGAGTTTAAAAAAGACCAAGAGTACAAAGCAGGAGGGTTATATATATATATATATATATATATATATATATATATATATATATATATATATATATATATATATATATATATATATATATATATAACCCTCCTGCTTTGTACTCTTTGTACTCACATACACACACACACACACACACACACACACACACACACACAAACACACACACATATGTATACACACACACACACATAGCTAAAAGGCTGCGGGTTCAGTTCCACCTGGGGCTGTTCTGTTTGCATGTTCTCCTTCGGCCCTGGGAGGAAGTGGCGACCTGTCTGGGGCGTCCACTGGGATGTCCTCCAGCGTAAACCCATGACCCCGATTCAGATAAGCGGCTAAAAACAAGACCATTACGGATTATCTTGTCTTAAAGAAAATGAATGAAGGAATGACAACAATATTGTCGTGATGCAGAGGTTTAGCGGGTAGCGCTGTTCGCTCCCAGCTTTCCACCGGGGGTGTTCTTGTGTTTATAAATGTCTGGATGGGCTCTACATTGATTGTTAGTGTGAACACAGGTGTGAATGCTTGTGTTTCTGAGTAGTACTGTGACGTAGTGGTGACTTGACTCTCTGGGATAGACTTGATTACAGACATTTAATGACATTTTTTTATAATACTAATTTTAAAAAGATGTAAAAAGCCTGAGTATAGTGATATCTAACATATGAACCGGTATATTTTAACAGTTGATTTCATGAAATCAACTGTTAAAACTAACAGAGTTCTGTGAGTCTCGGACACACAAAAAGCTTTGTACAGTCTATAAAAGTGTGGAGAAAGGTAATACAGGTAGAAAGTGGTTTAATATCAGTAAGGGAAGGGTTCATAAATGTTTAAATTACCGTAAATAATAAGATAAATCCGCTGTGCACTGGCGTCGCGCCTGGAGTGTCCCCCGCCTCACGCCCTATGTCAGCTGGGATAGGCTCCAGCTCCCCGTGACCCGCTACGGCGGATACAGCGGCGGTACATGAAAATGAATGAAAATGAATAAGATAAATAGTTCGTCGCTATATTGCGGAATGTCGTTTTTGCAGGTGGTTCCTGGAACTCACTAACCGCGAGTAACGAGGGATCACTGTACTGTGTTTTCATGGTGTGACCATCATTAGCCTGTTCCAGGCATTAGCCTGTTCCGGCTGGACTTGTCTATCACACATGCAGCTGATCAAGTCATCAGTTGCTCGTCAACGGCCGTGTGAGGGGACGAGGGTCACGTGGTCGAACAGGCAATCCAACGGACTGACAATGGGCGACATGTTGGGTGAAGATTCAGGTCCAACAAGCGTTGGCTGTGTTCCAGCTTCCAGGAATTGTGTCGGGATCCTTCAACACAAGGCCATTCATTATCATGCAGACACATGAGGTGATGGATGCTGGAAGAATGGAATGATAATGGGCCTCACAATCTCATCACAGTACCTCTGTGCTTTCAAAATGCCATCAGCAAAATGCACCAGTGTTCTTTGTAACTTACACATGTCCACACCATAACTCCCACACCCCCCTGGGCCACTCGCTGGACACTTTCTGACAGTTTGCACTGAGGTTCTTCTGTTACAGAAAAATGTTCTTGCCTCAGCATTCTGGGTGGAGAGTCTCAGGCATATTTCAGCTGGGAAGCTACAGGTAGATGGATTGGTCCTGGGTGGACGTGATACACAAGGTTTTCAAGGAACTTAGATGTACTACCCTGAGAAATTTATGGAAATGACATTAAAGTGAAGAAATTCATCTGCAGTCCACACCAGCAGCTCCGGTGGACACTCCTGCTTTCAGCACACCAATCACACACTCCCTCAAGGCTGGTACATGTGTCATTGTGATAAAACTGCATCTTTTATACTGGCCTATTATTGTGATCAGCTCAACACACACTTGTCATGTTGTACAATCAACATCTGGTTAGCTACACCCGTCAAGAAGATGGATTATCTCTAGCATGGGCAAATACTCACTGACATGGAAATAAAGTTTTGGAAGAAAATTTGATGAAATAATAAACAGTCTAATATACAGTATTTTACTTTAAATCAGGAAAAATTGGAAAGAAAAAAATATGAATTAATTTATATATTTATTTGTTGGCATAAATTAGTAGAAACACTTGGCGAACGGGCTGTGATTGGCTGCAGGTGGAGTAGGCGGTGCTGGATGGTCCTGAGGACCTGCTGTTGAGTTTGTGTGTGTTTCCAGTGTCTGCAGGTTCCCAGCTCCTCTGGCTTCCTCCCACAGTCCCAAGACATGCAACATGGTGAGTTGGACATGGAGGAGCATATGATGCTAGTCTGCACCCAGTCTTCACACCTATTCTTGTTGCATATCAATCAGTCACCTTTTATTGAACCCTAACCTAAAGTCACAATCACCTCTGAGGGCTTGACAATCTCTATAGAGTATTACCCTCTACCCTTAGACCCTCAAACTGGGTCAGGTAAAATTCTGGATATCTCCTCTGGATAGCAGGTTCGTTGTGTCCTCCACACCAGGATGCTGGGAGGCTCCAGGGAGGAGATGGGGATGAAGATATGGACACACAAACTGGGTCATGACAAAGTATGAGAGAGTAGTAGAAGTGATAGAGGAGCAGAAAGCCCCAGCGTGTCATGGAGGGCCCCCAGCGTTCTAGTCTGTAACCAGCTAACGTGACCAGAGCCAGCCCTAACTATCTTCATCATGCCACTGGTTTCTGTTTCTCCAGGTCAATCAATCGTTGGTTGATGTTGCTTAGGCTGGTTGTAACAATGTCTGAATGAATCCCTTCACCGTTCAGTGAACACTACTTGAGACTGGTACCATTTATTTCTGGGATGATGCCCCATTTTAAAAATAAAAATAGCAATAACAACAACAACAATAATAGTGAAAATAATAATAATAGTAATAATGATGATGATAATAATAATAATAATAATAATAATAATAATAATAATAATAATAATAATAATAATAATAACAATAATAATAATAATAATAATAACCTTTATTAATCCCCTGTAGGGGAAACTATTTTTCCACTCTAGTTATTAATAATCATCTCAAGTGTATATTTATAGGTACATGCTCAAAACACGCACACACACACACACACACACACACACACACACACACACACACACACACACATATACGGGCCCTGCAGGGGTGCAGATAATGATGAGGGGTAGAGTGATGGGCAGCTCACTCGTGGGGCGCCCCAGTGATTAACTGGTGGTGGGATGGAGCCCCGCTCACACTGCAAAGGTTTTGGTCCATGTGGGTCTTGAGCCTCCACCCCCCGGTAGCATGTAGCATGTAGCTGCAGTCCTGCTGGATGGACCAGTAGTCCAGCTCCGAGATGGCACAGCTAGAAATGTGGCAGCAAGGAGCTTCGCTGTGAATGAAATAAAATCATTTAGCTGTCGGGTCTGTGCTTTAAATAGATTTCCTCTTTGAACCCAATCTGTCCGTGGTTTTAATGTTAAAATTGCTGAGTTTGTGGCCGTGAATTTGCATATTTCCTGTTCAAATACATGGGCTGGACGCAAAGCGCAGAAGCAAGCAGCTGAGCCTCACCTCAGATTGGACTACCAATCAAAACAAGATTTAATTCATTAAAAAAGACAAAAGTCAGAGTCTGAAATTATGTTTCCAACATCAGGTCAAAAAATAACCCACTTTTTCTAAACCCAGTTGTAGGCTCAACATGAATTTAACCAGTCTTTAATGTGAGGCTGCTGATTTAATGGCAAATACACCATTCTGCTTGGCTGGTAAATTATTAAAAGTGACTTTGATGTCATTGCCTTACCAGACATGAAGCGTAACCATTTGATCTATTGGAGCTATTTCTTGAGATTGTGTTACATATCTGCTGTAAATGCATTTTACAGTAATGAAGAACAGTATGATCAAGAATTTTTCCCACAATCTTTTGCTACTTTCTGCCTGTCACTATCTTATTGTTGAAGTTATCACAAAATACTCAAATGCAACAAAGTGTATGTGATATGTTTATAGTCTTAGTCTTGATATTTGTGAAGAAGCTTTAATGTCACATATATCTATACATAGAATTACATACAGTACACATTTTACAATGATTTGGAATCTCAAACCACGACTTTCCAGTTAGTGGGGGAGGCTCTGTTCCCAAAACCCATCATACCATCATAAATACTGACTGAGCTCATGTATGATGAATATATGAAGCACAGGCCATGAGCAATGAAACAAAAAAATCAATTTCTCTGACTGCCAACTGGCCACTCAATTAGCCGTGTCTCCCACGCTATGCTAATGACGGAGAGGCAGAGAGGTGGTTGGAGCTGCCGTTTAACGGCGCAGTAAGCTGCTTTAGTTTGACTGGAAACCCACTGCAGATGCACAGAGATACGGTTCTAATGACGAACGTCATCGGTCACCACGGGGCTTCTCATCCTTGTCGTGTGCTGGTTCACGGTGTTGCATCCAAGCAGCACAAGTGTTCACCGCTGCAGTTCAGTTTGATTTATTTATACTGTTCAAATTAACATGTCCCCTTTCATTTTGTCCAACATCATTCTGATTTGGATCAGAATCTGTTCCCTCTGGAAAACAAAACTCTGTTACTGTACAATAAAAGATAAAAATGAAAAGGGGATCTAATTTTTAACTCATATGTTTGGTTTGGTTTGTCTGTTAACCTTTTTATCAGGTGTTGTTTTCCTTTTAGCTCCCAAAATTTTTAGCGAAACAATAAATTTTGAGATATTACCAAAAAAATAATGGAAGTGATTTTTATGCTTTCCATAATAATAGTTTTCAAGCGAAACAAAAACACGTTACACATTGCTTAATGCCATTGTCTGTTCTTAATAAACTAAACTGACAATCTATGGATTTCAATTTGATAGAAATCCATTAACTCTTGACATTATAAAAAAAGTGTCATCAAAGATTTAACAAGGAGTCAACATGTGAAAATGAAATGGTGAACATGTTGGGGGTCACGATTTATAAATCCACCGAACTGAGGAACCATCTGCGTCTGAACGGTGTCGTGCTCCATGTTCCCCCTTCCACCAATCAGAAACTTCTTCTCCAGCTCGGTACCAGATGTCCAATGGGTCGACTTCTCTGTGAAGGTTTGTGACAAGAATAGCCCAAAATATTAATAAAACAGAAAATGTGAAAACAAAATATTATGGCTTAACCACAAATATTTTTTGCATAATATGTTATCCTGTAAACAAGCCAAGTAACACTATTTTTGCACATTCTTCAGACCCCTGAGATGACTTGAGTTCAGGGAAACTGCCCCACCTGGTTACCCTTCCTGTGGCCCTTCTCTCCTTCTCAACATGCTGTTGCCACAACACACCTCTATATCTGTTGTCAATACACTCTGCACCTGTCCAAGGCAGAACAGGTAGGACTGGTTTGACATGAGGAGAATATTCAAAGGGTTAGGGTTAGGGTAAGGGTACTAACATGTGAGGAAGAGGAGGAATGAATCAGGTTTCCATTCTTGATATGTTCCACATAGCACCAATGCACCATGTGCCCTTATGGGGGGGGGTCTTTGGCCTTCTTGGGGTCTCTAAATGGGGCTCTTCATAGGACCCCAGTAGGGGACTCCATTGTTCTCCTGGGGAACTTGTTTTTCGTTGTTTTGGTTTTTTTCTCGATTCATTGATTCATTATTCACACCCATTATCTACACCTCCACCAAAATGTCTTTGCGAGTTCTTTCTGTGAGTTACTTTTAACACTGGAAAGAGACGCAAAGACTCATCCTGTGGACCTTTACTAACCAAGAAGCAGTTTAAGTTGTCATGTTGACAACACTCATCACAATGGTAGACTTGTGTCTGTCTAAAGAGATGCATTTGTCTCTGAAGATATGGAGGAACTGTACTGGCACCACCCCAGATGTCTGCTTTGACTCTTGCTCTATTGTTGTCGGCACCAATACAGAAAACAGTGGAGTAACTTTAAAGATGGTAAGGAATCTCCAATTCTCTGTATCCTGAACTACTGTATTTAATAGCTTTTTCTGACCATGATGTGGCCCTTAACATCAATTTCACACAGCTGTCAGAAGTCCAACTAAGCGGTAGCCCTCAACATACGAGGACTATCTCTTAGTTGGTTATGAGAGGTTGTTCGTTAGATGAATTGTTTGTAAGTCATTATTTATTAAATTTCAATCTATAATCACCCTTTGAGGTCATTTAAATGTCATTACTACTCTAAATCCGCTCAGCACCTCTGGACATGGCTCTTCATGGAGAGACAGGAGGAGGAAGGAGTGACAACCATGAACACAAACATGTGCAGCCGCAGTAACAATAGCGACTATTATAATGGAGAGATTAGCTGGAGCTGACAATCACTGCTGCAGAGGGTCTGCCTTCCGGACCAAGAAGCCTGATAACTGAGGCTCTGGCTGTCATTCAGTTTTTGGAGACTCTAGGGATCAGATGTGAGCCTAATTCAGGGAGAGTATTGTTCCAGAAGGGTAGTTAGCTACTACAAACTCTTCAAAGTGTGTTGGTGCTTTTTATGTGAGGAGAATGATATTAAATCTCATTCTGGATTATAACAGAGTCCATTGATGGAGAAATATGTTTTCTCATAAAATTAAATATTTCATTTTAACCCAGAAAAACACCCTAATGTCCATTTATACTGTAAACTATCAGTGTCAGCTGTTGATTAATCTATAACAAAAAATAGTCATTGATCAGGTTTCCTACAGTTGACTTCTATTTACCCTTCCAGACACACCATTGTAACATTTAACTGGGTGTTGTGTGAATACAGTCAACTTTATGATAACGAATTCTGTTCTGTTGTGTAGGTATGCACGTGCTTCCATCACTGTAGGGAATAACAAGCCATTGCATTTATTGTGTTCAGTATTCATACATGATGATGATGTACTGAATCCTTCTTACAGGAAAAAATCTCCCTGGAGAATTCTATTGGCAGTTAGCTACCAACCACAGCTAATGCTGGCATTTACTTTCTGCAAAATCAGAGTTATGAGCTATTGAGAATTACTTTATGTTTCTCTGTCCCTAAAAAGCAGAAATCATAATGATCAACAGTGATAGTCGGCCTGGTTATTTAGTTAGATAATATAAGACTCCGATTGGAAATGATGTGGTTTTGAGTCTCAGAATGACATTCTGAGACTCTATATCACTATCGTGAGCATTAATTTAGTTCCAAGAGGCATTCCAGACTCTGTATGGAAAATGTGAAGAGAAATTCAGCTCAGGGAAAAACAAGGACAGCTTCCCATTCGTACATGGCTCCTAAGGCAGGACATTAAAACCACACACAGGAGGACAAGGAGACTAGGTGCTTAACCATTTACCGAACTGACGGTTTGATAGCCGTCACAGTCACACAACATATAAGAAGCTCATATTTATAAAGTGGGGCTGAGATGCTGTGTCCAGAAAATGCAGATTAGTTTAACTTCATGTTCTTCTTCAAGTCATGTCTGCTCAAACAAGCCCTGTCTAATGGATTTGGGGGTTTTCTGCTTCCAAATCAGCTCCTGCGTGTAGTTAAACATGGGGTGTGAACTCATCTTTCAACCCCATCACTACTGCCAGTAGAATATTAGACATGTATGACCGATTCCATTAAAAGAAACTCTTCATGTTATTTGTTAAAAAGGGAAAAAAAAGGCTCAGTGCAGTGCAGAGGGTAAAAAAGCTGCTGACAGAGCACGCTGTCTGCTGCGTAATAGCATCATATATCACTGTGTGATGTGTTATTGGTGCTTCTGCCCTGCAGTTCCATAGACAAGAGAGACTGATTCCACCTGCTGCTCAAGGTTACAGCAGCACTGAGCAGCTTTGGCTGAATATCAAGGAGTTTATACAGATTGTCTGCTTCATTTTTAACTGTGGGGCTCTGAACACAAGGTGCAGACTGAAACTGCTCAATAACAGGATAGGTTGTAGTAAAATCTGACTCAGGTGTGCTGGGTCCAAGACTTTCTGGAATTGTTCAGGTAGCACCGCTTAGAGTTTGTGCTGAACTTGAATTTTTTAGTACAAAAACACCTTTTTAGACCAACTCAGACCTGACATTCTATAGAACTCAGCGTTTCTGTATTTGTCTGTCGTGCTTGAATGTTTTGCCTGGATCCTACCTTCTAACTACCCCTTGTCGGACTTGTATACCTATTCAGATTGATCCCTGGTTTGTAGACTCTGTTTTGGAGTAAAGTTTGTATTTGGACTTCCCTCTAATGTCGTGCTTTTGGGTTCTCTCCAGCTCAACCTGGAGAGAACTTGTTCTTCCTTCACTTGTGAACAAGACTCCAAGATACTTAAACTCCTCCACTTAGGGCAAGGACTCTCCACCGACCTGAAGAGGGCACACCACCCTTTTCCGGTCGAGAACCATGGACTCGGATTTAGAGGTGCTGATCCTCATCCCACTTGCATCACACTCAGCTGCAAACCATCCCAGTGCACACTGAAGGTCCAGGTTTGATGAGGCCAACAGGACAACATCGTCTGCAAAAAACAGAGATGAAATCCTTTGGTCCCCAAACTGGACTCCCTCCGGACCCTGGCTGCGCCTAGAAATTCTGTCCATAAAGATTATGAACAGAACCGGTGATAGAGGGCAGCCCTGCTGAAGTCCAACATGTACCTGGAAAAGGTCTGAATTACTGCTGGCAATGCGAACCAAGCTCTGGCTTCGGTCATACAGGGACCGGACAGCCCTCAGCAAAGGGCCCCAAACCTCATACTCCAGAAGCACTCCCCACAAGATACCACGAGGGACACGGTCGAATGCCTTCTCCAGATTCACAAAACACATGTAGACTGGTTGGGCAAACTCAGAAGAACCCTTGAGCACTCGATGGAGAGTGTAGCGAGAGAATCCATCGAGAGAGCACCACATTGTTTGAATCAAAAATTCCATTATTGTACTCAATGAAATGAAGTGATTAAATTTGATTTAAATTTACTGGCCACTTAGGAGCTATAGAGATTTAAAGTATTAATAAGTGAGCAAAAGAATAATTTCAGATAAAGGTTTGACAAAATATACTTTCAGACAGTGTAATAATAATAGTCATGGTTCTAACATGAGCAGGAGTCAATCTAAACCAGTGGTTTCATCGTGACAACATTGATTACCAAACCTGCCTGAATTTGAATTGTAGCTTTCTGGAGAAACTTTTTAGAAAAAATGTTAATTGTGAAACGGAGGCTGTGATTCAAATACATCATGGTTATGTAACGCTGTGACTTCTCGGGGTCAGGATCCACCCACACTGCAGAGATCTGACAACACACAGCATTTCGACAACTACTTGAGGTGGAAACACATAAATCTCTCCATATATGCACTGACAAGGGTGACTGGATGTTGTATCCATGACTACCTTCTCACGTAATCTGAATTATTTTTATCACAAAGGCTTTTTCCCTCCCAACTAACATGCTATACACAGATTCAGTGTATATGTGAAGGACCCAAAATTAATCAGGCTTAATGACAGTGTGTTAATCAACAGCAGAATGGAACAAACGAGCCCATGTGAGTGAACTGGTGTAAAATCAGTGACAGGATACCAACGGATGCAGTCAGTCAGAGGATGTAATCATAAGAGATGAAGATAGGCGGATGTAGAGCTGGCCCATCTACATCCTTCTTCCATGGGATATTTCTTCTACTTAAAATATTCAAAACTGGGCTCTGCTCATCACCTTTAAAGTAGAAAACACAACTTTAAAGTAGGAAAGTATTGGGTGTACATGACAATGTGGTGTTTGGTAGCCATTGGAAACTTTTTAAAAATAGATTCTTGAGTGTTTTGAGACTATTGTCTTCCAGCAGCTAGATTAAACATAATTTCTTAATGAACATGTTTAATTTCTTGTACTTTTTTATTTTACAGAAAGACACACAAGTTAGGAGTACAAAAGTGCACGATGGGTTCCATAGAAACAGCACACAAATAAAGACAGACAGCATGGTGTCAAATAAAGACAGAACAAAAAACTGAGCGCTGGTCAATGATTTGCCATATTCCTAAAATAGTTTGAACAAAAAACTCTGAATCCACATTGCCTAAAACTGCAATACATACCTAACTATACCAAAGATAGAATTACACAGTAGTATATATGTTTCTGGCAGTGGATCCTTCCAGTAAACACATCGAGGAAAATAATGAAGCCAATGTCTCCTGAAAGAGGCAGCGGGTTCAAACCAGTTTTTAATGAAGGTTTTCTTTGTGCTGCTGAGGCCGCCATGAAAATCTGCTTCCCTGTGGAGCTAAAGGGGAATAAATAGATAACAGGTCTGAATAGATTTACCAATTATGTCACTGACTGTGTTATTAATTTATCCCCACAGGGACATAATCAATAGTCAATTCCAGAACACATGAAAATGATCTGCTCTCTCACAATTGGATCAGTTTCTGTTAATTTCAGTTAAAATCTGCACTTTTGGTACCTTTGATTCTATTTTTGATAGAAAAAAAATAAAACTCCCATTGCCTTGAGCCTATTCTAGACGTTTTTTTAGTACTTTTGATTTTTGTATCTATATACCACATGAAAAAAATGTTTAACACATCCATGCTTGGTATTTTTGAATGAACTTAAAATGAATTAGCTGATGGGTCAGAGTCTTGATGATTTAAAGACGGCTGAAGGCCAAAAAAAATAGGTATTAAACAGTACTTAGAGTCATTTAAAGGGATGACGTCATGACAGAATCTCCTTTTGTTAATAAAGCCCACAGTTCTTAAAGTAATATCGAATCTTCTTCTAACCCTGAGCAAAGAACTTCAATCTTGAAGCTGAATAAGAAACTCTTTAAGTTTGGCCTTGAAATCTATTAACACAAGAAAATATTAAATTAGTCACCTGTATGGAACCAATATCACGTTTTCTTCTAAATATTCTGCAGACTATCCGCCACCATTTGAAGTACAAAAATGTAATTTTTTTTTTCTAATGCAGTGACAAATTACAATCCTATCACAAGTAACATTAGCCACATATACAAATGGACAAATACTGAGGATGAACACAAAACATACACAAAAAAGAAG
The DNA here is from genome assembly GCA_013358685.1 of Antennarius maculatus. Taxonomy (NCBI): domain Eukaryota; kingdom Metazoa; phylum Chordata; class Actinopteri; order Lophiiformes; family Antennariidae; genus Antennarius; species Antennarius maculatus. Next base: position 4,898,920 of record CM023609.1, on the reverse strand, counting down.
TTGAAAAAAGTGCAAGCAGACTATCAAGAAGAAACTTGACATCTCTTGGTGGTTGTTGGAGAATATCCTCATCAGGCCACTACCTTCTGTCCCGATGACAACATCAGCTGAGCTTCTAGGTCTAATACTCTCACCAGTGAGTTTGTTTTGAGCTACCTCATTCAGTGATACAAATCAGTTCATTTTAAAGTGGGACTCAAGAACCTCCCAGAGATCCGTTGACGGGGGTTTGCTGAAGGCATGAATATGTATTCATTTCCCATTTGTACTATCAGTGACAGAATAAAGAAGTAAGAAAATATTAAAAACTATCACATGTAACTAAATGCTATACATTTTATTGGATGGTTTGAATTCTGACATAGAAATGAATGTCAAATTTTGCCTTCAAAATGCCTCCCAATTAAACAGATCAAACTCGTCCATAGCCTGTGTCTACGATCAGAGGTGATGTCATGATAGAAGAGACATGTAAACTATTTCTAACTAGATTATAAATGCTCATTGTTATGGTTTATCTTTCATTAATAAGAGCATCTCTACACCAATGTTCCCTCTAATTTTTCATGTGTCTGGTTCAAACAAGCTTCCTGAACACACTGAGGACCACTGTGAGCAACATCAGATGTGCACGCTGTGGCCACACACCAGTATCACACTTGTTCAAAACCTTGGATCATAGCAAGTTACATGGCTTATTAAAAGAATCAAATTACAGCAGCAATTTGCATTTATTTACTTTTAACATAACTGATGTGGCCCACTTGGAAAGAAAAAAACAAAAATCTTGTTCTTCATGAGATGTGTAGTATGTTATATGTGAGGGTCCTGCTTTGGCCGGTGAGGTGAGGTCCTGGCCGAGGGTCCTGTTCTAGAAGAAATGACACATAAACTCCTTTCAGACATCACAGTTTGTTCACACTAAAATGTTCCCATTTTGCACAATGACGTGTTCAGTTGCTTGTGATACAGTATAAATGGCTGTAACTCTTTGTTTGTAAATATCCAATTACTTCTTTTATTAGCATTTCTACTACCCATAAATTTTGTAGTAGTAACAGCATTTAATGATTAATATCCATCAATAAAACACCAAATTGTTAAAAAGGTATAATAAAATAATGTAATACGTGATAATATAATATAAATAATATGATATAATATGATATAATATATTATAATGTAATATCATATCACAATGTAGCCGCAAGAGGGCACAAGCCAGTGTCTTATTGTGCCGGTCCCAAGCCCGGATAAATACAGAGGGCGTAAAACTTTTGCCAAATCAAAGATGCGAATCAAACCTATGACTTCCATACCGGGTCGGTCGAGGCCCGGGTTAACAACGACCGCCATCGGCGCTGTTGACCCACAGGGCGCCGATGGAAATTGGATTACTGTTGGTCGAAGAAGGAGAGGAGGAAAGTGCGTTCGCACGAAGAAAGAGAAGAGGAGCTCCAAGAGTATAGGACTAAGAGTAGGGACGTTGAATGTTGGAACTATGACAGGAAAAGGTAGAGAGTTGGTTGACATGATGCAGAGGAGGAAGGTAGACATACTGTGTGTCCAGGAGACCAGGTGGAAAGGTAGCAAGGCTAGAAGTTTAGGAGCAGGGTTCAAGTTGTTCTATCATGGTGTAGACGGGAAGACAAATGGAGTAGGAGTTATCTTGAAGGAGGAGTTTGTTAGGAATGTCCTGGAGGTAAAAAGAGCTTCAGATAGAGTGATGAGTCTGAAGCTAGAAATAGAAGGTGTGATGTTCAATGTTGTTGGTGGGTATGCTCCACAGGTAGGATGTGAGCTGGAGGAGAAGGAGAAATTCTGGTTGGACTTTGATGAAGTGATGCAGAGCATGCCTAGAAGTGAGAGAGTTGTCATTGGTGCAGACTTCAATGGACATGTTGGTGCAGGTAACAGTGGTGATGAGGAAGTGATGGGCAGGATTGGTATCCAGGAGAGGAACGCAGAAGGACAGATGGTAGTTGACTTTGCAAAAAGGATGGAAATGGCTGTGGTGAATACTTTCTTCCAGAAGAGGCAGGAACATAGGGTGACCTATAAGAGTGGAGGTAGGAGCACACAGGTAGACTACATCTTGTGTAGACGGTGTAACCTGAAGGAGATCAGTGACTGTAAAGTAGTGGTAGGTGAGAGTGTAGCCAAACAGCATAGGATGGTGGTGTGTAGGATGACTCTGGTGGTGAGGAAGATGAAGAGGGAAAAGGCAGAGCAGAAGACGAAATGGTGGAAGCTAAAAAAGGAAGAGTGTTGCATGACTTTTAGGAAGGAGTTAAGATAGGCTCTGGGTGGTCGGGAGGTGCTTCCAGATGACTGGACAACTACAGCTAATGTGATCAGGGAGACAGGTAGGAGAGTATTTGGTTTGTCATCTGGAAGGAAAGTAGATAAGGAGACTTGGTGGTGGAATGAGGAGGTACAGGAGTGTATACAGAGAAAGAGGTTAGCTAAGAAGAAGTGGGACACTGAGAGGACTGAGGAGAGTAGACAGGAGTACAGGGAGATGCAGTGTAAGGTGAAGGTAGAGGTAGCAAAGGCCAAACAAGAAGCTTATGATGACTTGTATGCTAGGTTGGACAGTAAGGAGGGAGAGACTGATCTATACAGGCTGGCAAGGCAGAGAGATAGAGATGGGAGGGATGTGCTGCAGGTTAGGGTGATTAAGGATAGGGATGGAAGTCTATTGACAGGTGCCAGTAGTGTGATGGGAAGATGGAAAGAGTACTTTGAAGAGTTGATGAATGTGGAAAATGAGAGAGAACAAAGACTAGAAGAGATGACTGTTGTGGACCAGGAAGTAGCAAAGATTAGTCAGGATGAAGTCAGGAGGGCACTGAAGAGGATCAAGAGTGGAAAGGCAGTCGGTCCTGATGATATACCTGTAGAGGTTTGGAAGTGCCTAGGAGAGGTGGCAGTAGAGTTTCTGACTGGGTTGTTCAACAGGATCTTAGATAGTGAGAAGATGCCTGGGGAGTGGAGGAGAAGTGTGCTGGTGCCCATTTTTAAGAACAAGGGAGATGTGCAGAGTTGTGGCAACTACAGAGGAATAAAGCTGATGAGCCATACAATGAAGCTATGGGAAAGAGTAGTGGAAGCTACACTAAGGGCAGAAGTGAACATTTGTGAGCAGCAGTATGGTTTCATGCCAAAAAAGAGTACTACAGATGCAGTATTTGCTTTGAGGATGTTGATAGAGAAGTACAGAGAAGGCCAGAGGGAGCTGCATTGTGTTTTTGTAGATCTGGAGAAAGCTTATGACAGGGTGCCCAGAGAGGAACTGTGGTATTGTATGAAGAAGTCTGGAGTGGCAGAGAAGTATGTTAGAGCGGTGCAGGACATGTATGAGGACTGTAAGACAGTGGTGAGGTGTGCTGTAGGTGTGACAGAGGAGTTCAAGGTGGAGGTGGGACTGCATCAGGGATCAGCTCTGAGTCCCTTCTTGTTCGCTATGGTGATGGACAGGCTGACAGATGAGGTTAGACAGGAATCTCCATGGACTATGATGTTTGCAGATGACATTGTGATCTGCAGTGAGAGCAGGGAAGAGCTGGAAGAGAAGCTAGAGAGGTGGAGGTTTGGAAAGGAGATGAATGAAGGTTAGCCGCAGTAAGACAGAGTACATGTGTGTGAATGAGAGGGACCCAGGTGGAAGAGTGAGGTTACAGGGAGAAGAGATCAAGAAGGTGGAGAATTTTAAGTACTTAGGGTCAACAGTCCAGAGCAATGGAGAGTGTGGAAAAGAGGTGAAGAAGCGTGTACAGGCAGGATGGAACGGGTGGAGGAAAGTGTCAGGTGTGATGTGTGATAGAAGAGTTTCAGCTAAAATGAAAGGAAAGGTGTACAAAATTGTGGTGAGACCAGCGATGTTGTTTGGTCTAGAGACAATGTCACTGAGGAAAAGACAGGAGGCAGAGCTGGAGGTAGCAGAGATGAAGATGCTGAGGTTCTCTTTGGGAGTGACCAGGAAGGATAGGATCAGGAATGAGTACATCAGAGGGACAGCACATGTTAGAGGTTTTGGAGATAAAGTCAGAGAGGCCAGACTGAGATGGTTTGGACATGTCCAGAGGAGAGATAGTGAATATATTGGTAGAAGGATGCTGAGTTTTGAACTGCCAGGCAGGAGGCCTAGAGGAAGACCAAAGAGGAGGTTTATGGATGTAGTGAAAGAGGACATGAAGGTAGTTGGTGTGAGAGAAGAGGATGCAAAGGACAGGGTTAGATGGAGGCAATTGATTCGCTGTGGCGACCCCTGAAGGGAAAAGCCGAAAGGAAAAGAAGAAGAAGATCCATCAATAAAACATCTTAATAAATGTCAGTAGAATACTGTATGTACAAATCTGACTTAAATTTTACTTTATTTTTCACGTGCAGGACCGTCAATGCTCTGATTGGCTGCGTAGCATCAGTGAACCTTATCATATCATTGGCTGGACACCTGTCACTCACTGCTTTACAATGCAAAAGGGTACAAAAAGCAATAGTATTGGGCTAATTAATTATATCAGGTCTAATATTAGATATTACTTAATACGTTTATTATCGAATTTTATTTTGTTCCCAGCATATATTTTCTTGTGCGCTGAAATTGTGTGAGTAGTGTGCAATTGCACACGCACGCAACTTAAAGGGAACACTGCTCTAAGCAATATTTCTAGAATAACCAGCCTGATGGAATCTGTTCCACCTCTGGCTGAACTGCTACTATCCAAACGGTCTAATCTTATTTCACAGTGTTGGTTGACATTGACTCAGATGGTTCCTTCTCTGTCTAAACATGGCCTGATAGGACTCACCCTGACATGACGTTAAATCACCATAAAAACAAAATATATGCAGGTCAATTACACTGTCAGCAGGTTCCAGCCTTGACAAAGAAGAAATAGGGCCATCGACAGCTAAGGTTAAGGGTCAGGAGACAATCCATATGAGGTAACGCTGCTCCAGATCGAAGATTAATTCCTGTCACCTGCTTAGGGAGTTTCCCATCATCCTCGGCGCTGCGGCTACTGCACCCAGCTGACAGCTGAAGACTTCCTGCTCTGGGGCGAGGGCGAGGCCTCTCTCCTGGGCTGAAGCCCTGCTGGTGGTCCCCCCAACGTGGAAGACAACCCTGTCATTACTGCCCCCCCGGCGGGGCAGGGGGGGAGGGGTGGTTCGCTGACACCATTAACTTTTCATCAGCAGCTGTGGCTTTCAAATGAAATGTTCTCAGCAGTGTTCTCGACCACCCAGATCTTTAAATCATAATTTAAAAACACTATTAAATACTTTCATGTGCCAGGTTAAGAAGCTAGTCAAGGAAACCCATTTGTTATATTGATCGACTGATGGATGGGGGGTTTATATCTCTTTCTGTGATGCTGTTTGCCTTCCCATCCTTCTTCCCATGCATCTTTCTTCCCATATATCATCTCCTCCCCAACCGCATCCAATCTTCTTCAATCCCATGCATACCACTAATCTTTTCTAAGTCTGGTCGGGGCCGGTAATTGACTTAGCTCCCCTACAATGAATGTTCTCCTCCTTGGCCTTCAATAATACATCCCGTACCCCCCCCCCAGCATTCGTCCCGTTTCTTACACGGAGCCATCCGTCTTCAACACCCAAATGCTTCCTCATTTCATTTAGTTGTTGTTAGCAAAGGTTGCTAGTTTTAGTTCATAATATTATTATGAAATACTTCATAATAATGGTATGATGGTGTAAAATACAGTCAAGCCACGTATTCTTACATGGGAGAGCTTGGAGCATTTGTATTTGTTAGGTTATCTCAATTTCAGGTTCTTCAACGCAAAAAGATCAAAAAGAAAATATTTTAAAGTCTCTCTTTAAACAAAATCACAAGAGAAACCTTAAAGCAATCTCTGGTTGGTAAAAAAAATGAAAAGGCAACAGAATCCAGCAAAATGAAGCTGAATACCTGAAGCACAAAGATCAAAGTCTGAAAAAACAGGGAACACTGGACCGACAAAGCAATAAGTAAATTCAGAAAAGTTTCTCAAAGGTCACAATTGTTACCACAAAGGGAAATGGGTGATTTAATAAATGAAATCAATGAATACATATTTTTAGGAGGGAAGAGCGTTAATGGATGATGAGTGGAGTGGAGGAAGACTAACCCTGCTTCAGACACGACACACTGGAGAAGGAGAAAAGGTGGGAAACACGTGGAAAAGAGGGAGGAAGCTGTCAAAACCCAACAACATTAGAAAGAAGGGATGGTTACAGAATTGTGTTGTCTGTCAGAGAAATGGAAATACTGGCAAAAATAGGAAGATGGCAGTAGCATTCCCTTTAGCTCAAAAAGTAAAAAAAACCAAAATCCATGATGTGCAATACAGGAAACATCATGGTGGATGCTTCCTGTTCTCAAACTTTCTCTAGATGGCCAAAGAATATATATGTGTGTTATTATGAGCATCAGATATTTGAATTAGAAAAAAATATAACATTCTCATTGACCGTGCAATTTCATCTGTAGCATGGTGTCTATAATCAATACAACTTTATCACTGTCTTTCATTTGTGGAGAGTAGAGTACCTTTATAGATCACACTGCATTATAAACCCACTCAGCACCCTGAACAGGTGGTCCATCTCTTTGACTTGGAAAGGATATAGGTCACAATCACAAGTGACATCATCCATCTTGGACATTGACCTTTAAGTTGTACATAAAAATCAGGGCTACTACTTTAACATTAGGAGGCCAAGACTGAGAAGCTTTGTTAAGTTTAGGACCATATCTACAATTGTTCAGCTATTAGAGTAATAATATCATCCACCGTAACCTCTGACCTAAAAAAGTAGTCTTTAAATCGATTTTTGAGGATAACCACCATAAAAAGCTGTGTAGATTTATTTTAAATAACATAGAGAATTGAAACTTATGGAGGACAGACAGGCAGAAGAGAGGAAGACAAAATGACACCCAATGTTTGCCAGCTTTGAAGGACTTTTGTAAAGCATATCTAAAAATTACTCTACTCTTAAAAAATACTCTAAAAATTGTTGTTATTGTTTGTTGTTGTTACTGTAATTGTTATGATGTATCATGCTTTTCCCCACAGATGTGGGGTTAATGTTGATGTGTTTGTCCATTATTCTCTGAAATCAGGAAGCAACACAGAACAACATATATATCCGTTCTGATTCTCCACTACAAGAAGTGTGAAATGGCCGGTTGGTATTAAATGTGTGTGTGTGTGTGTGTGTGTGTGTGTGTGTGTGTGTGTGTGTGTGTGTGTGTGTGTGTGTGTGTGTGTGTGTGTGTGTGTGTGTGTATGTGCGTGTTTGTGTGTGTGGGCGGGTTCTGGCCTTTTCCCCTCCTCTCCCACATCCTCATCTCTGCTTCAGCATTAGCATGCAAGCCGCAGCTGCCGTGCTGCATCCCATTGCTCACTTCAAACAGCAGCGCAGCGGCCCCCCCAACCCTAACCCTAACCAGCCCCCCACTTCACACACACGAACACACATGCACACACAGTAACACAGTACCACACAATGATGCCCATATAGTACAGTTCATATATCATAAGGGTAAAAGAAAAAGGCATTTGTACATGTCAATAAGACGGATTCATTTCACACACACACACACACACACACACACACACACACACACACACACACACACACACACACACACACACCAGCCCAGCCATCTGTGGAACCCTATCAGATGTTTTCTTGTTGCTTCACTTTGTTAGTCTCTAGTTTCAGTCTAGTTTCACACTGCTGTACTGTGTGTGTGTTTGTGTGTGTGTGTGTGTGTGTGTGTGTGTGTGTGTGTGTGTGTGTGTGTGTGTGTGTGTGTGTGTGTGTGTGTGTGTGTGTGTGTGTGTGTGTGTGTGTGCGTGCGGTGCATCAGGAGTTGTAGCATAGCAACAATGTCCTGTAGCTACAACCTTCTGCAATGCTCACCTCCACCTCCTCAAAAACAGAACTACTCACTGCAGTGAAGGACATGACCAACAAAGAGAACAAATCCTTGGTGTATTTCCATGCAGATAACAACTGTGTTTACCTTGTCCTACTTGTGTTTACCTTGTCCTACTTGTGTTTACCTTGTCCTACTTGTGTTTACCTTGTCCTACTTGTGTTTACCTTGTCCAACTTGTGTTTACATGTCTAACTTGTGTTTACCCTGTCTTACTTGTGTTTACCTTGTCCTACTTGTGTTTACCTTGTCCTATTTGTTCTTACATGTCTTACTTGTGTTTACCTTGTCCTACTTGTCTTTACATGCCTAACTTATGTTTACCATGTCTTGCTAGTGTATACTTTGTCCTAACTTGTGTTTACCTTGTCCTACTTGTGTTTACCTTGTCTTACTTGTGTTTACCTTGTCCTAGTTATCTTTACCTTGTCCTACTTGTGTTTACCTTGTCTTACTTGTGTTTACCTTGTCTTACATGTGTTTACCTTGCCCTAGTTATCTTTACCTTGTCCTAGTTATCTTTACCTTGTCCTACTTGTGTTTACCTTGTCTTACTGGTGTTTACCTTGACCTAGTTACGTTTACTCTATTTATTTATTTCCAGACATGTTTTTGCTGCAGACACCTTCATCACTTTCGTTACATCAACAACATCTGATAAAGAAATAAAAGCGTTGACAGATAGAAGCCAATTAGCTTTTAGAATTCCCGTCACCAGAATCAACATCATCTCTCTCATTACAACACGATATCAACAAAATTCATACATTAATTGTTACATTTAGATTTTTTTTTTTGGTACATTGCTGTTTTGAACCGCTCATTCAGTCCCAATACAGACACATCTTCATCAGTTTTTGGGGTGAGTTCAATTTTGTTAATGTCCTTTTAATAGTCCATGCCTTATGATTTTCTGGACGTATTTATGATTTCAATTCTGATTGAATTTCTTGCTCTGTGGGGCTGAGATGATGTTGGAGTCTGTGCCTGCCGTCTCTTTTAGTCACATGTGTTAGCGTCATGGTTCCTGGCTACAGCCTCCATATGGTTTCCCAATCTCTCCAGCTTTTGAGTGATGTCTTCCTTCATCCGAGCAATGACATTTTCCAGCCGGTCACTCATCCTGGCCATGGCATCACTCATCATCAGAGCCATGGCCTCTTTGTTTGCAGCTTACATTCTGGCCGTTGCTTCCACAGCATTGTTGCAATCCACTTTTTCTCTGATCTGTTGTATTGCCACTTTTCTCAGCTTGCGATACAGCATGAAAAGTCCAAACCCCAGTGCTGTGATCCCGATTGTCATGAAAGTGAAGATATGCACCCCCTCGACATCCTACCCATCCAAAGGGGGCCAGACACAGAGTTTTAAACGTATCCCAGCTGTTAAGCATGTAGCCAGCCATAGAAGTCCAGAAGTGCTCATGTTTACCTCGTCCCAGATTACATTTAGAAATCTTGGGTTCTACCAGTATTTTGGGGGTGATGCATTCTAGTGTGATGATAAGACATTAAGATAGAAAGCACATAGTGCTTTCTATGTGATTAGGAAAATATTAATCTCTGTTCTGAATTTCACTGGAAGCCAGCCCAGTGAAGTCTCTTTTTATTGTTCCAGTCATCACACTACACTTTAAACAATCTATGAGTGTGGGTAAGGTGGTTTGATATGAGTATGGGGAGGGTTCATGAACGTTTAAATGACCATAAATAATAAAATGAATAGTTTGTTGCTATATTGCGGAATTTCAGTTTTTGCAGGTGGTCCTGGAACACATTAACCGCAAGTAACGAGGGATTACTGTACTACATCAATGAAGAAAGGCTGATCTTGGGATTTGCTTTATATTAGAGTCAAAGAACAGATCCTGATCACAAATTACACCTAGATTTTTAGAGTATTACTACAGTTTAGAATAATCCCATCTGGACTTACTATGCATATAATATTTGTAGGACCAGAGACAATGGTTTCTATTTTGTAAATTTGAGCAGCAGGTCATTCTTACACCAGGACTGATGTTGATTTAATCTGATGCTGTTGTTCTACTTGAATGATACATATAGCTGAGTGTTATCAGTAAAGCAGGGAAAATTTGTTCTGATAAAGTTACTGAGTGGAAGAATGAAAAGAACTGGCCCAAACACTGATCATTGTGGAACTCCGTAGCTGACTTTGATGTAACTAGAAGAGTTGCTGATATGTACAAACACAAACAGAAATGTATTTGCTTAAGATAATACAAAATAGTAGCATATGTAAAACCAGTATAAACAAGCAGGTAATGTAATTGTTCAAAAGTCTAAAGGTTACACAGACAAGGCAGCAAGTGATACTGAGTCATAAAATTGGCTGCAGAGGCAGTCCTCCACTTATGGTTCTGAGTGGTTGCTCTTAGGACGAATTGATCATGAGCTGTTGTTTGTTAAATTCAATCTATGCCACCATTTAAGGTCATTTAAATGCCTTTAATACTCTAAATAAGAAAGTACAATTTTCTTAGACTGACCAGAAACAATTATAGGACATTAAAATAACACATAATGAAATAAAATCCTGTAGGCTTGTTGTTAAACCAAGACAAGAAGGAAGAAAATATTTCTGATGAGAAGGAGAAAAAGAAACGAAGGGCAAGTTGTTGGGCTCTGCATCTGTCGAATGCTGTTTCCACACCTGCATCATCCACCTCAAGAGACACTTCCTCCGCAAGAGGTGACACCCACACATGCACCTTGTAAAATGCAGAAGGTGGGGAATGAAAAATAGAAGGGGGTGGGGACCACAGCATCCTGACCTGTCTGCTGTTTCACTGATGCCTAGGAATACTAAGTCTGTTTCTCCCATAGCAGCTTTGTTTGACTGCTGGTTGTGAAGCCGATGGCATAAATGGGACATACAACATACCCATGATGATGTTCCTAAACCTTCAGCCCCAACCAACAAGAGACCAAACACATGCATCCACAAGTGTTTTTATACAGACAAGTGTCTCCCATGAGCTTTAGTCACGTGATAACGTACGCGCATGCTATTGGCTGCCAGCATCCGTGTGTGCACTGCATTCCGAGACTCACGGTTCCTTCTGCAAGTTTACATTTTCCTTGTGAAGTGGAAGTTTATCTTTGTGAAACCATTGGAATGGCTACCCAACATGCTGCTGGTTTACAGTAATATCAGTATGGGGAGGATTCATAAACATTTAAATTATACATAAATAATAAAAGAAATATTTGGTCACTGCATCGTGGATTTTCGTTTTTTGCGGGTGATCCTGGAAGGTATTAACTGCAAGTAACGAAGGCTTACTGTATTATTATATTTAGAAAAGAATTTGTAATAAATATGCTGGTCAAATCATTTGAATTTGTTGTATCAATCATTTATTGTAGACCTCCTTCATGTCTCCTTCACCCAATTTTGACTACAGTGATAAGACACTGTACCCTAATTAGAACTTTCCTCTTAGATCTGATAAATTTTCTGTGATAGATGATTTCGCACAAGAGACCTTCAAAGCAGCTGTAATTAATCCACTTTTTAAAAAGCCAACACTTGACCCTGAGGTTTTGTAAAACTATATGCCGATATCTAAACCACTCTTTATATCAAAAATCCTGGAAAATATTTTCTACAAGATAATTATTTATAAGTTTTCCAGTCAGGTTTTCAAAATCATAATAGCACAGGGTCTGCATCACACGAGGAACTTCTATCCGTATATTTTCTATTACATGTCAGTGCAGCCTTTGATACCGTCTATCATCAGATCCTAATAGAATAGATTATGCAGTTTTATTGGCATTAATGGAATGACATTGAGCTGGTTTAAGTCAACATTTTCAGACATACATACATTTCTCATGTCAACTGCTAGCTTGCTGTACCTTGGTGGTGTCAGGACCGAGACAGGAGCGGAGACCAGGTGCGTCTGAACTAAAGTCTTTAATACAGCAAAGACACACGAGGGAAGCATGGGAAAGACCGGTGCACGAGTCCAGGGAAACAGAGCGGAACGGGCGACGTGCAGACACGGGAGGATAGAGACAGGACTTATGGGGAAACAGGCAGGCAGGCAGTGGTACAAGTCCGAGAGGCAGAGTTCGTGGTCGGGGATAAAGCAGAGTTCTAACACGGGTCCAGGCAGGCGGGTCGGGGTCCAAAAACAATCCGGGGTCAAGGTAGGAGTCAGGATGAACCGGCGACGAACAAGGCATCTACACAGAGGATCTGACGCTGGGTCCGTGTTTAAGCCGAATCTTTATAGTTCGTGATTGGGGTTCAAACGGTGGCAGGTGTGTCGAGAATGATTGGACGCAGGTGTGGGATCTGCGCCGCGGGAAACCCAGCGCGAGACTGGGGGCGGGCCCTGAGTCGAGTCGTGACAGGTGGAGGGGCTTGAATACCCAAATGTTCCTACAAGCTTCCCCCAATAAGGTCTCCCATGACAAAAAGCGTTCTAGGTGAGGGGTCAAAGTGTGATTAAAAAAGATTCCTGATGACAAATACTCAGATTCATGAGTGTAACCGGCCCAGAGGGATACTGTGGCCCTGCCTTGCATCCCAGGCAGGAAATTTGGGCCCACCAGTGAGCGTGAAGTGGCCGGGCCTTCACCCATGTGGTCCTGTTGGGTTCAGCCCAAAACAGAGACATGGGTATACCCTCCTGTGGGCCCGCCAGCACCCACAAGAGCGTAGTGTAGTGTTTATTGGAAAGCAATGATGGTGGTGGTGGGGGAAGATGCCGATCAGACCGGGAGACGAAAGCAGATAGTGAAGGAATGTCTGGCTGAGGACCCAGTCAAGTTGTTCTACAACTCCGACCTCTGGCTAAGCCTTGAACACATCCTGGGGTAGGAGGGAACATGGAATCTGAATGGTCCATGTTCCATTGGGTGGCATTGGCTCAGTTGGTAGAGTTGGTCGTCCAATGATCGCAGGATTGGCGGTTCGATTCCCTCTCCCATCCAGCCACTTTGAAGTGGTGATGGGCTTTGGGACACAGCCTAAGGCCATGAGCTCTGGGCAACGAGCGAAAGGATAGGACTGTGAGTAAAGGTGGCTGAAATTAGTTTTCTACATAGGGTGGTTGGGCTCAGCCTTACAGAGCTCAGACATCCAGGCATGACTCAAGGTAGAGGTGGTTTGGGCATCTCATCAGGATGCCCCATGTATACCTTCCGACTAAGGGAGGTGTTCTAGGCATGTCTATCTGGGAGGAGACCCACAGGCAGAACTCACTGGAGAGATTATATCTCTTGAGTGGCCTGGGAATGCCTTGGGACCCCCCCCAGAGGAGTTGTTGGATGTAGTTGGGGGAGAGGAGTATCTTGTCTTGTCTACGGCCATTCATTCACCTAGCGGGTCACCGTTTGTCTATCTCAGCTTGATGTGATCAATTCACAGTTACATGTTTTTAGGAGATGGGAGGAAGCCGGAGAACCCAAAGAGAATCCAGACAGAGACAGGGAGGATTGGAGCCTTCCTGATGATAGGCAACAGTGCTATCCACTGTGTCACCGTGCTGCCCTGAAGGTAATAATTTTGGACAAATTTACGTATATTTTTTCTAGTTCCACTGGAACATTTGGAGAAATCTTGTTTTTCACATTTAAACACCTTCTTCCAAGAAGAAAAATCCTTTAAAAATGATTTTATACATTTTAAATTTTCAAAGACTTGGTGTGTACAGACCGTGAAAGCTGTCATTTTGCCCAGAAGGCCTTGCAGTCAATCTGTACTCATAGTCTCAGGGGTCTGCAATTATCCAGATAATGTTGCTTCTTCATCCCCACAGCTAAACATACGTCTTCTATTATCCAATAGAGTTCATGGTTGCAGGATTATTTATCAAAGCTGTACTAAAAAATAAAAATCACTTAAAAATATATGAGTTGTTAGCCACAGTATAATTTAACATTAACAAGGTTTGTGTGGTGGATTCATCCCAGTCTTGAATACTAGGTTGAAATATTATTGTTGTTGGGAATAATAATAATTGTATGATTCCAATGGTGTGAATGTTTTCACTTGTTGGTCTTCATTCAGAGAGAAGTGTTTCCTCTCTGTTGCGACAATGATGCTGCTGAGCTCTGCATAAAATTTCTTAATCTGAATGTGAACTGGATTGTGCTGAGAAAGGAGTGGAAATCAATAAAAAGAGAAAGTATCCAGAATTCACAGCTCACTCTGTCACCTTTTTGACCTTTGGTGAACATGTTGTTGAGTGTGGGTGATGATGCTCCTCCAATCAATAACACCTACGCAAACCATCTACAGGCTGGAGACCTACAAAAAAAAACATATTTGCAAACTGCTCTGCACTCTAAAGCAGCTAGAGAAAAAAATTTCAAAAGCCCAAGCGTGTGTGTGTGTGTGTGTGCGTGTGTGTGTGTGTGTGTGTGTGTGTGTGTGTGTGTGTGCGTGTGTGTGTGTGCTCACACAGGCAGTGCCTGAATACCATTCAGTTTCCACTTTCCAATGGCCCCATTCAAAAAAGCATCAGGAGGCTGTGTGTCTCACAAGGCTACAACTACATCAGTCTAGTGCCCCCTAGAGGACATAGTGCTCATTACCGCCGTATGATAATATGAATATGAGCAACTAACTGGTGATTAGTAATGGATATTATTAGCAATTAATTGAAAAAGCTAGTGTTTATTGTTAAAAAGAGAACTCAGACTGCTGGGACAGATGATGCTGAATTGTCAGTGTCTTCAGTAATTGCGTACCACAGGGTTCAATACTTGGTCCCTTATTATTTTCATTATAATAACTGTTTTCATTTGCTGTAAAGGATTTACTATCTCCATGCATCTACTCCAGTCTATCGATCATCGTTATAGACCTATAATATGAAAGACAGCATCTCATTTCTGAATTCATGCTGTTACAGTTGCCATCACTTCCAGTACATGCAGTACTCTGTTTTAAAAGACTTGACACTAATTTGTTTGACAGTGTGCAAGCACATTTATGATTTTTGTTTTTTTTTATGTGTCTTTATCTCAAAAATGCAAACAAAATAAAATACAAAATGTCACAAATGGAAGAACACATGCATTATTATACGATGACAAACTATTCACTAAGACATGGAGGCAAAGGCAGGTTTACTCATCAGGTCCCACAGAAAACACTGTGGGACCATACCACTTTTATTGATTTAGACCCCTGGAGCAAGGGGACACCCTTTTTCTGGTGGTTCTTTATCTCTCATTGAGTTATTGCCAAGGTACCATGAGAGTCATTTCTCTGCACAAGTAGTCTCATGTAGTCAATGTACAGTATAATATCCAGGTGACTGTGGAGACACATGGGTGTAAACTGTAAACTGTCTCATTACGGTAAGAAATCAGGACACGGTAACTGCAGTTCTTTTACGGAATGAATCGTCAACCAATTTCTTCTACTTTTCTGTTTTGACCTCAGACTTGTAGAAGACTGGAGGCTGCAGGGCAGAGCTGTGAACGTTTTCATCATGCATTAATATGATGAAGGTGTTGACACACATCAACAGCCTTCAACCTTTATCTATCTAGCTCTGGAGTCCTAAGCAGCACTTTAAAATGCAAGAAAGAACTGATTCAACATCTTATATTTGACGACTTCATGGGAGTAGCATCATGTAGACGACTTCCATCCAGTGAAGGACGAGCTCCTGCTCTGATCCACATTCTGCCACGTCTGCCTGGTAACACCACTGTGGAATATCCGCAAGTCAGCAAATCAAAATCATTTCATCACTGCCTTTAACTCTCAGCTAAGTTCCTGTTCTCCACATACAAATCAATCCATTTAGCTTTTATCAGTTTATAAAACACAATGTTATATTTTCACATCATCATCAAATATGTTATCAAATGTCAGACAGCACAAAGTCTATAGTAATTATTCAATTTAATCTACAGGAGCACAACATTGGTTCCTACATCATTTAGTTCCTACAGGAGGACAACATTGGTTCCCACATCATTTAGTTCCTACAGGAGGACAACATTGGTTCCTACATCATTTAGTTCCTACAGGAGGACAACATTGGTTCCTACATCATTTAGTTCCTACAGGAGGACAACATTGGTTCCTACATCATTTAGTTCCTACAGGAGGACAACATTGGTTCCTACATCATTTAGTTCCTACAGGAGGACAACATTGGTTCCTACATCATTTAGTTCCTACAGGAGGACAACATTGGTTCCTACATCATTTAGTTCCTACAGGAGGACAACATTGGTTCCCACATCATTTAGTTCCTACAGGAGGACAACTTTGGTTCCTACGTCATTTAGTTCCTACAGGAGGACAACATTGGTTCCTACATCATTTAGTTCCTACAGGAGGACGACCCCGTCAGTAATGAACAAATGTGAACTAACAGCAGGTGGTGACAGAGTTTTCTCATAGGTAGTCTATCGTCTACATTACTGCTCTAACTTCAACCTGACCTGAATTGTCTTCAGTCTCCATGTTGGTGAACGTCTCCATGAACAGAAATGCATTGTGGGTTTGTTTCCCGCTCAAAATTTCACAGAGATGTGGAGAAAAGAAGGAGGAAACGCTGCAGATGACACAATGAAAAACCAAAAGACCACAGGAAGTGACGTCAGAGCAAACGTTCACTGAGTCTGAGATCTGCTGAATCATGTTAACATGACACGTGACATCTGAATCTATGGGGTGTTAATGTTATGTTTTACAGACTGTTAGCATTAGCATTAAAACCTAATTAGACCATCTTCAATATGAATGTTAAACTGCTCAGAATTTAAACTCATAGGGCCAACCATTTCCCCCTAAAGTAGAATTAGGTCTATTACTTGCTTATTTTTTCATGACTTAGCCCCCTCCCTCTGTGTTTTTTTTTTTTTGACAAGTCACCCTGTTTGTGACTTTATGCTAACAGTCACAATAGTGATGATTTCCATACTCAGGATTTGGCCCATTAATTAGATTTTGCTGATGGTGAAGATCTTGTTAACTGGACATGTTCCCATCTGCAGTTTATGATATGGTAAATGTTATAAAACAAACTTTCCCTCCAATTTAGAGTCATTGTCTTTCAACAGATCCATGAACGTGTGAAGGGAGTCTCGACTGGCAGGATGAGTATGTTGGAATTAGACAGAGCTGAATGGTGAAGAAGGACCCTCCGACACAGCGGCTCAATAATTAGTCTAAATTGCCTGCAGCTGCTACCGTTCAGTCTGTTTACATGTCCAGCAGGAAAAATTTGGAACAACCTGACAATAACTACTGTTGACTGATATTCAGATCCAGGAAACACAAAAGACGAGCGCTGGGAGCCACAGAATAATGACCAAAATGTTTTTACTCAGTTTAAATTGTTCTGTTTTGTCTCACACACTGAAGACTAACAATACCGGCAAATATAAAGTCGTTCCGGTTGTGAATAACAGGACTGATGTGGTTTAACGTGTTGCCTCTTGGGAGTAGAAGGTAAACAAGTGCTTAAAAAAAAGCCAGATGTGGGTATGTGAAAGGTTTGATCTAGTCCATTATAGCTAAACCTAGAAATCAATGGCCACAAGGAGACCATAGATCCATGGAATTGTTGACACTAAAGTGAATAAAAATCAGTAATTCAAAAATGAATCTAAAATTCAATCAACCAGGCTTTTCCATTCTACTCAGCCATACTAAATATTTTCATTTTCCATGTCATGTAAATTTTTCTTTTAAAATTTATATACTGATTTAATCTCCGAAGGGAAATTAGTGGCACACTCTAGTTAGTTAGTTAGTTACTCATGTTACTTCTTCAAACATTAGACCACACAGCTTTCTCCTGTTCAGGATGTCCTGTGGTTATAATATAAATTGCATTAAAGGGGTCCTAAAATGAGAACCAATGAGGAATTGGTTTCAGGAGCAAGTTGTTGATAGAACATCAGTCACGGCTCTGACAAACATCAGCGGTGCTAACACACACTGCGTGTGTGTGTGAGTGAACGTGTGCACTGGTGTATTCTGAACTCTATCACATGCTCCTCACCCCCATCGGTTTAACGGTCCTATTGGAAATCCATGCAGCTGAAGCCTCTTCCCCCATGGCTGCTCATTGATTACATGTCGGACAGAGACAGAGTGAGAGAGAGGGGAGGCCTGGGTGAGAGAGAGGGGAGGACGGGGTGAGAGAGAGGGGAGAATTAATGACGAGGGAGAGAGAGCAGGCTGACAGCACATCGCACAATAAGAATAAGGAGTTCTGCAGAGCGGAACTGGCAGATAATATGAATGAAAAGAGGAGGTGAAGAGAGAAGAAAGGATGGAACCCATCACCCTGATCTTGAAACACATCTCTCCCACAGACGCAAACACACACACATGTACAAACACACACACATTAACAGTGTGCTTTACTTTTGTAGGAATAAAAATCCCTCACACCCAAATTTTGATCATCTCATATCATTTCAGGTCTAATTTGATTAGATTTGACCAGATATCAGCAAAAGATGAAGATTTTGTATTTCATTACAGTTCTGGTGAGGTTTGCACACTCGATGTCTTTTCACAGTGCCTCTGCTTCACACACACACCTTCTGATAAGCACAGGTACAAATGTTCTCCACCCCTAAGTATCAGATGTTGTGTGTCCAGAAGAGTGTTGCTGTTTCAATGAGTTATGGGCAGAAGCATCACTAGCTTGAGGCAATAGAGTGTGTTAGAACCATTGACTAACACAAACCTGGTCTAAAGTCAATGGTGCGGTATTTAAACGATGCATCAAGCACACTGAACACACTAATAGGATGGACTTTATTCCATAAACTATTGAATGTTTAGGACACTGAGGCATTTTTGCAGCTCTTATATTTCTGTATTCTTTTAGACATGTCTTTGGATTAAGATTAACCTGTGTGTTTTATTCCCCCCATCACAAACACATAGTTTGGAGGAAAGTGTGGGATCTGGTTACATCTGCGTTTCAAGTCTTTATTCTGGTCTTCTGATGGTGTCTCAGCAGATCTTTCAACACACATCAACCAAGTCCTGCTGTGGTGCCTTCTGCAATTTAAGACCTGTATTAATTGGATTTTATTTCAGTTCAAAGGTTACAAGTTTAACTTAGCTACAAATAATTTTCTTGAAGCTGTGAACCAAAGTGATGCTGCTGTATCGTCGGTATCGAACGTTAAGTGCTGGGCACACTCACCAAAATAATTTTCTAGTTCATTACCAACAAAGTTATTTTTTGAAAAATAAATTCCTTTTTATTGGGAGAAGAGTTTAATTAATCTCTAACTGGTACATTTTAATTTTGTCTTATAAACATAAATGTCTATAACATACAATAATACAACAATACAAACACTATGATTTCATGTAAATCATCTCAAAAATCAAACATAATTGCAGCAGTAAAATTTGAATAGGAATATCTGGATGTTGAATGAAATATTAGACATAATTTATTAGTAAATAAAAACAAACAAACAAACAAACAAACAAGCAGACTAATCATAACCTTCTTAACTTTCAGGAAGAATAAATTAATTTGGCCCTGACTGCAGTGGTTGTAAATGAACAGGTTAAACTGTAGGCAGCTGATTGCTGGTGCATGGTCACATGTGTTCTTGTTCCATGGCGCTGATCCATCTATTCCCTTCAGTAGTTGATACCTACAGTGTTGGGATCTTTGCAGAGGAACAGCACCATATTTAAAAAAAATTGTCTACATTAGTAATCAGATCTGGCTGCAGGTTTGTAGTTATGTGAAAGGATAATGAGCAGTGTGTCACTGAGGAGGACGTTACCAGCAGCGAGGCTTCATCTAAGAACCAGAAGGGAGCAGAGGGGGGAAATCCTGCCATGGCAGCCCCACCCCCACCCCCCCAAGCCTTGTAACTTGGATGAGGAAGAAGAGGGATTGGTAGATCTCCAAAGAGATGAAGACACGAGGCAATCCTGTGGTCCTACCGTACTTGTCTACCTCCTATCTTGACTCCAGGGATGACTTTCTTCTAACTTTCAGGGATTAGACAGTTCTGAGGCTCTATTCCACTTTTTTACCTGAGGAAATCTCTTTCAAGAGCTGCTACTCATTCAGGCAGCAGACCACAGACAGCATAGTATATGTTGGAAAAAACTTGTATGACTCCAAAAATAAAAATGCAGTAAAATGTAAAATATTCAAGTCAAGACTGTAAGGGGTGCCCCTGCAGGGGTGCTTTTCAGCACCCCTGCAGGGGACTCCAGAATGGGTGGATACTCTAAACTGCTGTTTGGTGCCTCTGCACAGACACCAGTTAGAAACCATTCCCCGACTTGAAGGTACAAAGAAACTCTTTCATCTACTGGGGTAAACTCCAATACATAAATAAAGGGCCAGGCGGCTATGAGTAAGCCCATACCAGTTCCAGTTCTACGCCTCTCACCAGTGCACCTTCAGCAAGAGGGTCCAGCTCCCATCAAGAAGGTTAGTTCCGGAAGCACTGCAGTGTGTAGAGGTTAGTCTGATCTTCTCAGACTCTTGCACAAATTTGGGCTCCTTACAAACCAGAGAGCTGCCATTCCATGTCCATGTAGTGAGCTTCTGCAACCGGCGGTTAGACTGCCAAGGCGCCTGCCTTTACTGTTACCAAATCCACACTGCAACAAACTCCTGTGGTCTATTCTATGATTAGTGGGCCTGAGGGACGATGTACCCATGTCTCTGTTTGAAGCTGAACTCAACTGAACACTATGGACAAAGGCCAGGCCACCAGAAGCTTGTTGGTCTGCCCCTTCCTGGACCTGACTCCAAGGCGTTAGTGATGTCTGAATAAATAATTTAAGGAGTAGTTAAGTTATTTAACCACTTATTTAAATGTTACATTTAGTTTCATTTACAAGTTACAACTGGCCCTTTGAGGACAGCCTTTATACAATGCATCTTTTGGGGAGACAGTCCTAAACCCAGGTACAGGTCCTGGCCGAATACTTCGAAAACTGTGACTTGGTGTTTTATTCTGTCTGGGAGGTAACTCTGTCGGTGGAGAGTCTTTGCCCCAAGCGGAGGAATTTAAGTATCTTGGACTCTTACGAGTGAGGGAAGGATAGAACGTGAGATTGACAGACGGATCGGTGCAGCTACTGCTGTGATGCGGATGTTGTATAGGTCTGTCGTGGTGAAGAAGGAGCTGAGTTGCAAGACAAAGCTCCGATTTACCGGTCAATCTACGTTCTTACTCTCACCTATGGTCATGAGCTTTGGGTCATGACCGAAAGAACAAGATCCTGAATACAAGCGGCTGAGTTTCTGCCGTAGAGTGTCTGGGCACAGCACATTTCTGAGTATTAAAGAATCAGTTTTCTTTAATACAAGTGTTTTAAACAGTCAATAAGTGTGGGAAAAGGTAATACAAATACACTGACCGTTTGGGTTTCAATAAGCAAATTGCATCGTTATAATCAGGGGTTGCTTCGGTTGGTCAAGTCTAGGCTCAGCAATATTATTCAGCAAAAAAATTAAGTCAGCTGAGTATCTGAATGTACTGAATGACCAGGCTATCCCATAAATGGATTTTTTCTCCCGGATGGCACGATCATATTCCAGGACAACAATGTCAAAATTTATCGGACTCTAATTGTGAAAGAGTGGTCCAGGGAGCGTGAGGAATCATTTTGACACATCAATTGGCCCCCACAGTCCTGAGTTTAACCCCATTCAAAGTCTATGGGATGTGCTGGAGAAGACCTTGCAGAGTGGTTTGACTCCTATCGTCAATACAAGAACTCGGCCAAAAATTAATGCAATTCTGGACAGAAATAAATGCTGTGACGTTGTACGAGGAAGTCGAAACACTGCCGCGGCAAATCCACACCACAATCAAAGCTACAGGCAGTCCCACAAAATATTAGAGTGTGTGACTTTTTTTTTTTGGCCGGGCAGTGTATAAGGTGGTTTAATATCAGTATGGGGAGAGTTCATAAACCCTTCCCATACTGATAAAATTTATAGTTCGTTGCTATCTCGCGGAATTTCGTATTTTGCAGGTGATCCTGGAACGCATTAACTGCGAGTAACGGGAGATCATTGTATTTGATCATTTTCATAATCCATCATATGTAATTATTTTCACCCAGGCTTCAGCCGGATTTTTCCTGTTCCTTAAAGCATCTGTACTCTCCTCTTTCCTCTTCCTTCGTTTTCATGTATTTTGCCTTGCTCTCATCACTGGTTATCTATTATTGAACATTCACAATATTTAATTATAAATGAGTGTTCCTTTGAGAGTGCTAATGAATCCCCTTTCACAAAGTGTATTCCCACTGGCTAACTTAATTCCTGTCAGTCATCCATCCAAAGGGAGACAGTAGTTAAACTGATGCTTGTGAGAAAAGCTGTCATTTACTCCAGATTTGGTAAATACTGTAATGTACAAACTGACATTTACTGAACAGTTTATGGTGCCAGAAGAAGATGATTATGACAGGACTGCAGGAGTCGAAGCAATTTCTGCATTTGCCCTCCCCCACAGCTTGAATATATTTTGTTAAAACAGAGCTGAAAGTCTCATCATTGTCAGGCTGAAACGCTTTTGAAAAGACTGACTCATTTCAGCTGATAAACAAAAATTAACTAAGGGGAAAGTAACTACTGAACTATTGTGAAATTCCAACTTGGTTGCTTCCAAAATTAATTAATGTAGTGTATTTAAGGGGGCAGGAAAGTCAACGACAAAAACTTCAAATCTGACTACTGACTGAATGACTTGGAAGGGCCAAATGGTCAGATTTTTCTCATAAATCTGCAATATAGGCATTCAGAATTCTTAAAAGAAAACTGAAATATCTCAGATCTGACACCACAGCAGTTCAAAAACTAAAAATAGCAGCATATTTAGTTTTGTGAGCCAGGCTCCAGGACAGGATCAGGTTCAGATTCAGAGTCGGGAACAGATCTGGGTTAAGGCTCACTTCTTAGACACAGACTCGGGTTCAAATCCAGAAATGGGCCCGGACCCAGGCTCAGAAACAGGTAGGGCAACATGACACAAATACAGAGCCTTGAAAAAAATCATAAAGAATTAAGCTACTTCTTTTGTAGAAAAAAAAGAAAAGAAAAAAAAAGAAAAGAACGTCAAGATTTTAAAATTCAGATGAAAGAAAAAACTTTAATCTGATGACCACAACAAGAAGTCGTTATGCTTACATCTAATTTGACTGCAGAGAGACAAATGAGCAGAGAATTTTCTTTACATCTGCCAGGGGAGGAGATTTATAGCACACATAAAATGTTTAAAATGGTATTGTTCTGGTAGCCATGATGATGCCGGTAGTGTAAAAAGCAACCAGGGAGTAATAAAGTAAACAAAGCATAATTCTATGGGAACAATTACAAAGACTGGTGCCTGCTAGCACACGTGTTAACAATGAAGAGGTCGAGCTCGAAACATCATATGAGGTGGCAAAGCAGCAAAAAGAAAGTCTTCATTAATAACGTAATGAAGACGTTATTAATGTGTTCATATAATGATGCACACATTTATTTTTATAAACATATAGAGGAAGTAAACAGCCTGTTTTATTTATCTAAAAGGACCTAAATTCAAGTCCGTCTACATTCTTACTCACACATTGACACACACATAATGCCGTTGGTTGAATGTACATGTGAAAGTTACTAGTGTAGATATCATGAGATTTGTCAATTGAATTATTTTAATTTCCAAGTGATGTTGACACTAAATTTAGTTTGTCATATCTGTAAGTCATCAATAGTCATTAATCACATTTTACCAACCAATTGCCTTCAATTGACCCAATATTTTTGGTGTCCCATGTGAAGCTCAAAAACCAGCTTTACTGCAGTATTTATGCTTATTATACCGTATATAAGTTGATAGTAGAATAATTTTATTGTAATATTATAAGGGTAATGATTCTCTAGAATCTGTGATAAGAGTAATTATATATACTGAGCATATATGCAGTTATTTTTGGGAATTTTTGTGAATTTTTATAATTTTGTGATATTCACATTTTCAGGCCTAAGGACCAATCCTTATGTTCTCTTCCACTGGCAGAGCTGGTCCTCAGAAATGCTGAGTGACCTCATTTGTATCTGAATATGGCTGACTGAGTGAAACTTAATTAGCATTAGCTAGTCAATAGCAGGTCATAACCTATCACTTGTGTAGATTATGAAAATTCCAGCAACTTCCCTACAATAACTTGGTATTTTTTAGCCACTGTGCTAGACTACACAAGTAGATGCTGCCAAAGGCAACTGACACAGCTGGAGCTAAAGCTGTTCAGAGGTCAAACGACACAGATGTGCAAGAGGTGATCGCTGCCCCCTTCCTCCACTCCTCTATGGAACATATGGAGAGTTTTAACACATTCAATGTCAGTAACTGAAAAAAATCAAGAGAACTTTTGACTGCGTCAACAAGTTTGCCGGGAAGAATGAGTCTTGAGCCTGATGGGGCAAATATTTTCCGCCTTTTACATTACAGAGTTGAAATGCATACTAACAACCACAAACAAGGCAGTCTGAGGCCGCAACATCCTGCGAAGGGTAGGTCAGGGTACCCTGAAAGTTGTGCCTGACAAGTGCATAGCTTTGACCTTTCAGGGTTGGTCAAAGCTATGCACTAGCTTTGACCATAGATCAAAGATAGTGCATACTCACACTGGCCTCCTTCATATTTCTATCTTATCTGGTTCCTGAGTGTACAAAAGTTAAAATTTGACCTTGATCTAGTTTTCTCAGGTCAAGGTCATCATCTATTTTCATCCCCTTTGCCGCCTGAGTAATGTGCTTTTTGTTTCATCTTTCTATCTGCAACAATTGCGAAGATATTTGGTGGACTAACAAATGAACGGACGAACGAACAGACGAACACACGAATACTGACAATTACAATACATCACAGCTTTGAAGCTGGATTTAATTACTCATGTGCAGTAGAAGATCAGAAGTTTTTGCATGCAGAAAGGATATCCATGCTTAGAAAATCTACTGTTAAGATGAGCACCACTGGCCCTCATAAACCCCAAAGTGAATCCTCTGACCTTGGAGATGATCCTATCTTGCACCATCTGCCAGAAAATAGAGAGGATCTGGTTGACCAAAACACACCCTGTCAACTAAATTCTAAAGCACGGGATGATAAGATGAGAGAAACTGCTACTTGTAAAATATGTTGCACCACTGTGTTGATTGAGCAGGACACAGCTCCTCACCTAGAAATGTCCATCCACATGTCCACACGTAACCCCATAAGTGTGTCCAACACAACAACTAATTAACAACTCCGACAATGACAGGAGGAAGGACCGGGACGTGCGGAAATTCACGCCGTTCCTCTTGGAGGGCTATTTCCATCTCAATGTTCTCCCACCAGCTGGCAGTACATTGGTCTGAAACTCAGTTACTACAACTTGTGAATAAAATACAATACATTGAACTTTTTGTGTAAAGAACATGACACAAAGAATCAATTTTTATATTCACCAGTCCAATATCCTTTCTCAGACACAAGAAGTAGTTGTGTTGACGAGAGTCAAGAGTTCTGTCACGATGTCATCTACAACAACTCCACAATCCAAATGATAGTTTATATTGTGCAGAAACAAAGAAGAGAGATGAGAAGCGAAGCACCCGACAGTAGCATTTGGCACAGACACATGCCACGGAGATAACGCTTAGAGAAGGGGAGAGTCAGAAAGACTTGGAGAAGACGGAGGAGAAGCACGAGGGAAGACAAGTGAAGCGCCTGAAGAGGAAGAGGGTCGGACAGACTCAGATAAGAGGAGAGTCGGACAGACTCATAGAAGAGTTGAGTCGGACAGACTCAGAAGAGTCGGACAGACTCAGAGAAGAGTTGGACAGACGAAGAGGAGAGTCGAACAAACTCAGAGAAGAAGAGAGTCGAACAAACTCAGAGAAGAGTTGAGTCGGACAGACTCAGAAGAGTCGGACAGACTCAGAGAAGAGTTGGACAGACGAAGAGGAGAGTCGAACAAACTCAGAGAAGAGTTGAGTCGGACAGACTCAGAGAAGAGTTGAACAGACTCAGAGAAGAGGAGAGTCGGACAGACTCAGAAGAGACGGACAAAAAAAGAAATTTGTGCCTCTATACAGTGTCTGTAGGCAAGAGATATTCATGTCTTAAACTGATTGCGGTTTTTTGTTTTTTTCCTTCTTATTCTGATTTACTAGGCTCAAAAGGTCAAAACTTCTGCAGCAATACAGTCAAAGGGTCTGTGATGCCTGTTCTTTAGATACTGACCTTCCCACCAATCCTGCTCACATGTATCTCAGCAACAGTCATCTGACCAGAATCATGTTTTATTAAAGAAAATTTTTACTCAGATTTAGCATGCATATAATTTTGTTTATTTTTATTTTTTATTTCATTATTTTTTGTTTTCAGGGCTCAGTCTTTCTGCCATTGATAAAAGAAATCCAAAATAAGGACAATATCTTCTCCTAGTTTGATAGTTAGCTAGATAGAGCAGTGGCTAGGTCAAGTTGCTTGAGTGCAGTATGCAGCTGGTTTGAATCCTGGTGTAATGGTGTGTGATGGTGCGAGATGGTGCATGGTGG